>JAHBCN010002055.1:0-100574 GCA_019359885.1 Listronotus oregonensis
AAAACCAGCAATTATTTACGGATAGCGTTATTTACATTTTCTTTTAAAATTAAATAAAGAGTTTAAATTTTTCCAACATAAGATTTTTTTTTCGTTTAAAGAAAATGAATTTTTTACAATTAATACTCTGTTTTTATTGTTAAGTACGTTTTTCCTAAAATATAGGTAAATCCAGGATACATGGTAAAAACCCCTACAGTTTTCCCCTGTAGATGTATTTTAAATTTTTAGTTATGGGTAGTTAATTTTAAAATTATTTTGTTAAAAAAAAAAAAGGGCAAAATTTTAAAAAAAAATTTCCCTTTATATGCCACAAAATATTTTGGGAACCAAACCAAAAAATTTTAATTCCATATATCCCTGTATATTTGGGACAAAAACCCAAAAAAATTTGGGGAAACTTAATTTTTTAAAAAAAACCGTAAAATGTATAATTTAAAAAAATAAATACAAGTATATCACGCTTTAAATTTTAGTTAGCAAAATCCATATTATTTATTCGATAGGGGCCAAAATTTGTATGTATTAAATGTTAAATCAAAATATTTTAAAAAAAAAAATATATAAAATATTATTCCTTGGGGATTTAGACAAAATTTTACTTTTTCTTATGCGTTTACATTGAAATTAATAAAAAGCTAATTTTCAACTTTCTTTTTTTTTTTTTAAATTTTTTTTAAAGATTTTTTAAAAGATGTTTATTGATCTAAGAAACAACATATTAAATTTTTAAAAATCGTTCAAGAGCCAGAACCCATTTTTTGGGGCCATGTCCTTTAACAGGGGAATTTTCTACGGTGACCATGCAAAAACCAAATTAATTTTAAAACCCTTTTGTTTATCATCCTTTTTTGTATTTAAATTTTAAAAAAAAGTTGCTATATTTCGAATTGCTAGAGAAGCTATAAAAATACCTATAAAAGAGCTACAGATTCTCTACAGGACGTCGCGTCGGTAGGCAAGAAGTAGAGGTTTTTTGTAAGAATGGGATTTTAAAAAAAGGTTTTTTCGATAAGAGACCCCCCAACACGGGGAACAGTATTAAAAAAGGCCTAATTTGGGATAAAACAACGAATACAAATCAGAAGGGAAAAAGGATATTTACCTAACAAGTGGGAAAAGGGGCTTTTCCAAAACGGACGGCAGTCAAGGGTGGAAAAGACTTTTTTTCAAAAGTGTTAGGTACAACATTTTTCTCAATGGTGGAAAAAAAAGTCAAACTAAACAACCATTAGATAATTTTTTTTTTACCATTTTTTACTTATTATTAACAACATTAATCGTAAAAGAACAGTTGGTAGGATTTTGCAAATGAATCGCAGAGGCAAGTTGTGGGTAAGTTGGGGAGTTGGATTTTCCGGGGTTGGGGAGGTGCAATTGAACCGGTGGTCTTTTAAGGGGTAACAGAGACACATTGTTGTTTCCCCAGAAGACGGACAATGGGCCTGAGGGTTTTTGCTGTGAAAAGGGGAGATAATTTTTTGGGAAATTTTTTTGTTTGATTTTTTAAAATTTTGGTAGAGCTTTCTAGGTACCTTTTGCAAAAGATGACTTCCCAACCTCCAATTTGTTATCCTTTTTCACCAGAATTAGAAAACTTTAGCGGGGGAAACCCCCGAAAGCTATGTCCCGTGTAAAGTTCGGGTTTTTTAAAGGGGGTAAATAGGCAGAAATTTCAGAGGGCATCTTCCAAAAAAAGTATTTATTCCTTTGGGAATACAAGCCAATTTTTTGAATTTTTAAAAAAAAATCTTCGGGGTTTTGGGCCCCAAAAACTAATTTTTTCTTACAAAGATAGATTTTTCCCCTTTTAATTTTTTTGGAAAAATGAAAAATTTGGGGCTAAAGGTTTTTGGAGTCTGCAATATTTACAATTAAAAGTTTCCCCCTTTTCGTAAAAATCACTTGCTAATTTTCATAAATTTTTCGACGACACCACCAGGGCCGAAAATTGTAGCTATTCTTCCAAGATAACACTTTTTGGGGGCAATTAAAAATTTTTTTTATTTCATCATTCGAAAAATTTTTTGGGCCCTTTTGGGGGTAAACCCCCCCCTTTTGTTTTTAAAAAATGATGTAACTTTGAAATATTTGTTAAATCCATGCTTTGGGTTTAAAAAAGTCACTTTTTAACATGGAAACCCCCAAAAGGGGATTGGGTTTACTGTTTTAGAAATTCCCCTGAAATATGCCATAAAAACTTTTTCTATTTTTTTTTTTTTTTGCCAAACCCGCTTGTAAATGCTGTATATTTTTTTTTTTTAAATTGTCCCGATTGGGGCGGCAACAAATCAAATTTTGTTTTTTTGGGTTTTTTGAAAAAGGGTTTAAACCCCCCGTCAGAAGTTCCCCTTGGGGAAAAGTTTTTTTTCCCCAAAAACGAATCCCCCTTGGGGAAAGTACTAAAGACATTTTTTAAATTTTCGATGATTTTTAAAGATTTTGGGGTTTTTTAAAATTGGGGGGAAACCCGGGACCGGTAAAAAAAAAAAAATCTGACAAGCCAGTTTAATATAACCGGGGTGTTTAAAACAATTTTTTAAAAAAAATATTAATTTTTAGTGAATATTTTTGTTGTTTTTTTTAAAACCCAATTTGAAAAAAATAAAAGAATATTTGGGCCAAAAAGGGAAATTAAAAAATTTTTAAATCAAACTTCAAATTAAAAAACTTTTTGGGTTCCCCGTTAAAGGGGGAAAATTTTGGGGTTTTTTTTCCGCACTAGTGGGGAAAAAATGACACTTTCCAAAAAAAAAGTTTTCGGAAAAGTGCTGCTTTCCCCCTAGTAGAAAAATATTTTTTGGTTCGAAAAAAAAACTGTTTTTTAAAACTTTGTGGCTATAGATTAATGTTTTAAAGGGGGTATTAAAATTTCGTGAGGGGTTTTTTTACCTTTTCCCCTTTTGGTGAGATGTCAAGATTTGGTTCAACCCCCCGTCCCCCTAACTCACGGGTTTTTTTTAAAATTGTTTTTTTAGTGTAAATACACTAATAGGGGTTGATTGTTTGGGGATTTTTAAAAAAAAAAAAATTTATTTTTTTTTTTTATTTAGGACTAGTGATTAGTATTTAAAAAAACTAAGAACTCGTCTAAAACCCCTGAAAGATATTGTCTGGGGAATTGTATAGGATGAGGTATGTTTTGGTGGAGAAAAAAATTTTAATTTTTTTTTCCCAGTTTTCTTTGCCAAAAAAAAAATTTGTGGGGATTTACCGGGGGCCCTCCCTTTCCTACGTGAGATTAAGTGAGATTCGGCTCGACCCCCCCCCCCTAAAAAATAAAAAGTAATTAAAAGGGCTCCCCCCCAATAAATTTAGGCTCTTTTGGTTTTAAAAAATTAGCAAACTATTTTTGTTAGTTTTCGTTAGTCACGTTATCTTGCAAACAACAAACAACATAATTGTGTTTTTTGGGGGGGCCCACCCAAATATTAATTTAAGGTCCCCCCAAAGAGATATCTGCATTATCCACCCTTTTTTTTAAATCAAGTTTTGTTTTGGGAAAAAAAGGTATTCCAAAAACTAAGATAATTAAAAGGGGAAAGAAAGAAGATATTGATTTAAAAAAAAAAAAGGGTACCCGGGGTAAAAAACATTAACCCGGGTAGCTGAAAATTAAAACTAGGGGGAAAAAATAACTTCAAAAAAAAACGAAACGAAAAAGTTAAAAAAAGTTTTTTGAAATTTTAAAATTTTTTTGTAAAAAATTTTGCCAAGGTTTGCTCGGGCCTTTTTTTTAAAAATTAAGGAAAAAGTTTTGGGTTTTAAAAGAACCCCGGGGGCCTTTCCAATTTTCCAAAAAAAAATGAAAAAAAAATTTCCCCGCAAGATTTTTAGAAAAGTGATTTTTAAACCGAAAAAATTTTTAAAATTATTTTTTGTTTTTTATCAAATTGAAATTTGGGGTTTTAGAATTTTTTTTCTTTTTAAGTTCCCAAATTTTAAATTTTTTTAATGGAAGTTTAAAAAGTTGTTCCCCAAAAAGGGGGAAAAGTGTTTTTTTTTTAAACCTGAAAAAAACAAATAAACAAAAAAATTTTTTAAAGAAAAACAACAAATTTTTTCTGTAATTGTCCCCCCAAAAAGAAAAAAATACTTTTTTTAATAAATTTTTTTAAGGGGGAAAAATTTAAATTTCCCCTTTTTAAAAAATTTTTAAAATAAAAAAATTTTTAAAAACCCAAAATTTTTTTTTAAAAACTTAATATCATTTATAAAGACTTACTGAAAAAAAATTAAAAAAAAAAAGGGGTTTTAAAAAAATTCCTTGGTTTAGTCTTTCGGTAATTTATAAATTAATTTTGAACCATTTTCTATAAGGTAACACGAGATATATTTGACATAAAATTATTTTGGTGGGTAATTATTATTTTCTTTATTTTTATTTAATAATTTTATTATAATTTTTTTTTATCGGTTATGGAAATTTCCCGACAAATTTTTTAAAAAAAAAATTTTTTTTAAAAACTTTTATGATCTTTTTTTCCAAAAAAGAAATTAAAAAATTTTTCCTTTTTTTTGAAAAAATTAATTTTAAAGGAAATTTTTAAAAAACAAGGTAATAAAATTCAGTTCTTTATGTTTTGGCATGTGTAAATCAAAAAAAATATTTTTTAAGGGGGTTTTCAATTAAATTAAAAAATTTTTTTTAAACATATTCTTTTTTAAAAAAATAAAAATTTCACAAAAAAAATTTAATTTTTAAAAATTTTAAAAAAATTTTTAAAATTTCCCAAAAATTTAAAATTTTTTAAAAATTAAAAATACGTTTTTTTTTTTAAACTTTAAATTTCCTTTAATAATTAATGAAACATAAAAAAAAAATTTAATTTTTAATCTTTTTTGTTCTTTGTCTTAAATCATAACATAAAAAAAATTTTTAATGATTATAATTATAAAACAAGAAAAAAATATTTTTATTCTATTAGACTTTATCTGCATTAAATAAATTATTTATTAAGAAGTAAAACGATCATTTACCATATTCTTATCAAAAAAAAAGTTTAAAAGAAAATTTGAGTCCACTTTATTTAGTTATCCCCCTTTTAATCTATTAATATAAGTTGTTTTAGTGTTTACCTTTTTTAATTTTAGGCAATGGAGAAAAAAATAGCAGGAAAAAAAAAAACCAGGGGGAAATAAGAAGAACAAAAAAAAACCAAGGTAAAAAAAATTTAAAAAATTAAAAATTTTTATTTAAAATTTTTTTTTTTGTTCGGGTTCTTATCATTTGTAAAATAACCTATATTATTTAAAAATAAAAATTTTGGTAACATCAACCCCTTTCAAAAAAAACCCACACAGACAAAAAAATTTTTTGTAAAAAAAAAACCTTAGATTAATGCTTTAAAAAAAAAAAAAATTTTAAACGAGGGTTTTAAAAATCTTAAGAGAAATTTTTAAAAATTTATTTTTTAAAACAAAAAAAAAAAAGAATAAACCAAATTAAGTTCCCTTTTTAAAACTG
The DNA here is from genome assembly GCA_019359885.1 of Listronotus oregonensis. Classification (NCBI taxonomy): domain Eukaryota; kingdom Metazoa; phylum Arthropoda; class Insecta; order Coleoptera; family Curculionidae; genus Listronotus; species Listronotus oregonensis. The sequence continues at coordinate 5,468 of JAHBCN010002055.1, forward strand.
TGGGATTTGTTTTGGGTTTAGAAAGGGGAATTATTTTTACAATTTTTTTTTAATGAGGTTGATAAAATTAACCATTTTTAAAAAATTTTTTTTAAACCAAAACATAAAAAATACGGGACAAACTGACTAAATATCGGGGAATTTTTAAATTTAAAAGAAAAATTTTTTTACAAGAAAATTTAAAAACAATGATAGTTTTTTAACTTTTTGACCCAAAAGAGTAAAAAAAATTTGATTAGGTGCACAATGCTTATTTTTTTTAAAAAAAAAAAATATAAAAAATGGTAGACAATTAAAAACATTTTTGAAAGGGGTTTTGGGAATTTTTAATTTTTTGTTTTTAAAACAAAATTAAAAAAATTTTAAAAATTTTGTTAATTTTAAAAAAACTTGTTAGTTTTAAATTTTTTCGGAAAAAATAATATTATTAAAGCACCCCAGAATGTGTCTGTTTGCAAATTTTTGGGCCGAGAGTATACCCAAATAGGCTGGGGACATCTTGAGACCCGTATAATTTATTCGCAAACATTTGTGAGCTTAATCCCCCAAAAAATTCTGCCTGAAATATTACCAATTTCATTCTTTTTTAAATTTTCAACCCTTTTAAAATTGAATTTTATAAGCCAATATAATAGATATAAATAAAAAAAGAAAGTAGAATTATACAAAAATCAAATGGTAAGTTTAGTTTTTCTTTTTTATAGAATCTCGAAGTATATTGACTTTTTCGAAAGTTGTTTGGGTTTTTTTTTTAAAATACTTTAGTTTAATAAAGAAAGTTGTTTAAAAATAATTTGTGGGGTTTTTTAAGAGCTAAGCCTGAATTAAACCTTTTTAGCCCCTTAGTTTTAAAATCGGATGATTTTAAAAAGGCTAGAAAAGTGGTTTTTCCTGTAAATGAGGTTTAAACAATATTTCCAAATTTTTTATTGTACAGAAAAATATATAATAAAGGTCTTTGTTATCAAAAGTTATAATTTGGTACTCCAGCATTTTTTTCTGATTAGTATTTTAAAAAGATGAAGAAAGGGTTTTTTTAAAGAAATTGCGAAAATCTTTTTCACTTAAGTCCAATTAAATTAAGCATTTTAATTTGGTTAAACTTGAAATAATTATATATGAATCGCAGAAGGAAAAGAACTTTTTTAAATTAAGAGGAATTAGGTTGTTTTAATTATCTTTTCGTAGAAAAAGTATTTTTATCAAACGCTTATTTTATGTTTAAAACTCATTTTTGTTTTTAAAAAGAGAGGTCAAATATTTTAAAAAAAGACCTATGTTTTCCTTGAAATGCAAACTTTTCCGCTATTTGACTTGAACAATACTAACCATTAACAAGCCGTAGCTCGGTCTGTATTGATTAGAGAAAAAAAAAAAACTTTTTAGTTTTTATGTTTTCTACAGTGGCATATTTTTGGAGTTATTCGTGAAACCCCATTAAAACGTCGATTTTTCGTCGAAAATTTTATTTTCAATTCGAATAATCGAAAAAATGTATAAACATTTTTCATAAAATACTTTATTGATTATGTAAATGTAATAAAAAATTTCCACCCTAAAGGGGGTGGAACACCCAGGATAAAAGCACACCTCGGCATGAATAAACTTTGATCCCTATTTCCCCCTTTCCTGTGAAAATTTTAGGTAAATCCTGCGGGACAAAAATTTAATAAAAATTTCCCCCGTTTCTCACCATGCGCGTATGTGTTTACGCAACGATTACCCCGCAAACCTGAAAAACTGGCGTGAGTTTTCATTTAAGTTTTTTTATCAAATTTATCTCTTTTATATACAAAAATAAACTCCCAGTTTCCCTTGGTCAAAGTATTTCTTGGTAATTTTTGTTTTTATTTAACATTTAGAATTTTACAAAAACTGCTCCTCAGGGCAGAGCAGCTAAACCCAGCAATTAGTAATTTTAAACAATTAAATTTTAAACCATCTATTTTCTAGGTTTTCAATTATAATTTAAACCCTTCCACCCCAAAAAATTTTTCTACAATCACTTGATTTGATCTGCCCTTATACCCGTTTTCTTCTTTTTTTATAAAATATCCTAATCGATAAAGTTGAAATTTTTCGCCATTTTTCTTCTCTTAAAAACGAATCTTTTTGTAAAAACAAAAAAGAATTGTTTGTCCTCACTGCCAAATTTTCTTATGACAAGAGCTTTTTTCCCAGGGTTTAAAAGCTCGTAACCCATCCCTGAAATGATTAAACCTTCTATCTAATTATAAATATATTCCCCTTTTTTTTTGTTTGCGTAATGAAAAAATTTTAAACATTTTAAATTCTAAGGTAAATTTTTAAAAAGACAAATTTTCAACATACAGTATGGATTTGTTAAAAAGATACAAGCAGATGTCTTTTTTGGTTTTACCAACTAAAATTTTGATGAATCGCAGATTTTTTATTCCGGGCTTTTAACTAGGCCTAAAATGATGAGATCAAACTACTTATTTGGTTTCCCGTTTTGTTTTCCTAATTTTAAGAATATTATTTTGTAGATGGTTGTTCTTCTACCCCCTTTTCAAATAAATGCTAGGGACTGGTACCAACCATTCTTTACATTAACGAACTTTTTCCTTTAAGATTAGCCCAATTCAAAAGTTTCACGATAGTATCCTCCATTTCATTTTAAATTTTCCCCAAAACCCAGCCCATTAAAGCTGATTGAAAAGCGGCACAATGCAAATATTCCTTTAACAGGACCTTCAACTAATTTTAGATTAGGGAGTCAAAAATATTGTCTAGTTTATAAAAATACAATCATGTTTGTTGCTGCGAAAAAGTCTACCAATTTAATCATCTACTTGAGAGCGGTCTGAAAATTTTTATTTTTAACCTTGAAGGCGTTATCCTAAAAACGATCTTAATCTGCACAAGCATATATAACACAGCAGCTGAAAAAGTTGATTTCTCTTTCAGCCAGAAAGTATGTATCCCCTTGTCTAAGCTGTGTACTTTGTATGTATTCCAAATCAGTTCCTGTCAAGATTTTTTTTCATGTCTGGGGATGGCGTTTTCCACAACTCTTAACATTCTTAATTTAATTTAAAAAAGGGCAGTTTGCCTTATCAATGACTCACTTTTACAAGAAAGCTTCTTTCTCGTGCCACCGACGAGCTGTAGGGGCTTGTCAGTTTTTCTATGTATTTTTACAAATTCTGCCTCGAGAAATTAACCAATATCGTTTTTTACCTGGCGGCTTCCATTAGAGTAACTCAAAGTGCATCTTTCAAGTATCCCTTCACAATCCAACTGGACAGGCCCCAAACCCCATCACTTTGTTCGTTCTTTTATCCTTAGAATTTCTATGCTACAAAGCCTACTGCCTGTAGAGATTTTTCTTCTTTTCCAAAACTTTAAGTCCCGTGTTAATAGTTCTAGTTCACTTAAGACTCCCACGATACGTTAGTACTTAGGCTTTTAGCCTTTGTGGACTGTCCCAAGAAAACTCTTGCAAGTAACCAGTAAAGTTTAGTAAACTAGCTTCAGTACCTAGCGAAGCTCTGCTAGCATCTTTCAAGTTGGCATACGAAGTGCAAAAAACCTCATACAAACGCAAAAGAACTTATTTTACCGCCTGCTCTTAACATGGTTCATATTTTGATAGAAGAAACGCGAGAAAACTTATTTAAAAGTACCCTTCGCTAATAAAACTATTAGTCAACAAATCCATCGTATAGCTTAGGGTCTCAAGTATCAGAGGCAAGAAATTTGGTCTGCAACATCATGAGGCTAATGAACAGTAAAAAAGATGCACATCTTTTTTTGTTGTGTATGCTTTTTGGATGATGATAATGTTCTTTTTGAAGAACCTATTTTTAGCAAAAGCATCATTAAACGCGCAATGACATAAGACTTGTTTAAAATTTGGAGTTTGTATTAAAGAAAATATTTAATCGGAAAGCCCCAACTTGTTCTTGAAAATTTTAGGGATTGGAAATTTTGGAAGCCTGCTATAAATGAAGTTAGACAAAATTTGTATTTCGCTTAAGAATTTTAAAATAATTATCTTTTATTTGCTCCCTTTTAAAGGAACACTTTTTGAAACTTACTGGATGGTTTGCAAAATACTTTTGAAAAATTTTTAAAATTTTTAACTTTAAAAAAACTTACAAGAGAAAAAGTTATTGAACTCCTTGCAACAGCCATAAAACAAAATTTACTGGTTCCGATTTGTGAGAATTTTGAATGAGTAAAAATAAATTTTTAAGTAAATGCAACATTATATTTATGCGAAGCTTGGGTTTATGAAAGAAAAATGAAAGATAAGGGACAAAAAAATCCCCAAAAATCGCTTTTTTTCTTTGAAAGGGAAAATGCAGTCAGCCCTCTTGGGCTTTTGTTTCTAATTTTAATTAAAAAAACCCTTAAATATCCAAATTTCCCATTTAAACTTTTCCTTCTTGGCCCAAATAAAAAACCCGAACTTTAAGTTAATATTTTTCCTGTGGGCTTTTCTTTGGTTGTTTCAAATAATACCTGTCTTTTGGGTTAATAAGCCTTACAAAAGGGTTAAAGGGAAAAGGGGTGTTTTTCCCCTTTTAATTTTTCAAAATTGGGTTCCCTTTAGAATATTTTTGTGCAGGTGTTCTCTTAGGTTATCGTGCTCTTTTGTCCATGTTAGGTCTTTTCCTACTTTGTCTGAGTAGTTCTTTCCTTCGTTCCTTTGGATGGGCCCTCATGAAGCTTTTCCATGTTTATTCCACTAAGGCTCCCCCAGTATTCCTCGTGTTGTTTTTTGGATTCCCTTCCCCCGGTTTGCCCTTCGGCTGTAGTTTTGTCACTCAAGGGCAGGTTCTGGTCCAAAGTATGGTGGGATGATCCCTTCTTCCCAGCTTTATCCGCCATTCCGTTGCCTTTTTTTCCCGGGAAAGTCCTGGTACCCACAGGGAGTTACCATGTTGCGTTCTTCCAGGACTTCCAGTTCTTTTGGATTCCCATGTCAGTGACGTTACCTTTGGGTTTGCAATGCCCCCGTGACGCGGGCTGTCTTTATTATGCAGAACCGTTGTTTTTTAAACCTTCTGTTATTTTTTTTGCACAGTGCAGTATAGCATATATTTCTGTTTGAAATACAGAACTGTGTGTTCATAGTGGAATGGAGAATTGTGAATCCTTATTTCACTGTACAGGTCCGCTCCAGTTCCCTGCTCAATTTTGGAACCATCTGTATACCAGATGATGTCTCCAACCTTGCTTGGGAGAACGGGTTACTGCCTCTCACCTCGATCTGAAATTTTTTCCTTACAAATTAGATTAGAAACCTGTGTAATATTTTATTGGAAAAGAGCAGGAATGTTAACATTAATAAAAAAAGCTGTAATTCGTTTTTAAGTATATTTATTTTCTTCCAAACGGCAGGGGGCATCATTTTTCAGATTACAAATTATTTTAAAATTTTCACTTCATAAATTTCTTTTTTTTTTTATTAAAATTTCCCGTTTGTCGTTTAAGGCCAAATAAATCCTTACCTTGTTGAGGTGATTGGGAAAAAATTTTTTCAAGAGCGTTTAAACTGTAGGTTTTTTTTTTAAATTTTTATGGTATTCTATGTTTAATATTTTCCAAAAAATTGGTTAAAATATTTTTCAGAATTGACCAGTAACTATAGTTTTTTTGGGGACCTGTCAAAAATCCAAATCGAGGATCCACGGGGGATTTTTTTCCAAATGTGGTAGATGTAGACTAATAAATTTTAAAACCCCACTTTCAATAATCTTTTTAATTTTTTACCGGGTCTGAAGATTTTCTGTACCTTAATTTTATTTTTTAAACCCTTTTAATATTTACACTAAAAATTAACTTTATATTAATTTGCTACTAAAGGTGTAAAAAAAAAATTTTCGTATAAAAATTTTAAATTTTTAAAAAATAACATGTTTTTAAAATTAATAATCTTGGGAAGTTACTCTGTATTTTAGTAACACGTTGTTATAAATATTAATTTTTTAAATTTTTCCCAAAAATTGTAGAGGTACCTTTATATTACAAAATTTTTATATAAGAGTATTTTTTTACATAAAAATAAATTAGTGTTTGTTTTTAATATTAGAAAAGACGTTAATGAACCAATCATTATTCACTTTTAAAAGTAAGAGGCAATAAACGACTTGGGGAAAAAAAAGTATTAGTAATTACTTAATCGTTGATTTTTATTAAAAGACAAATTTATTTGTTTAAAAAAAATATTGATAAAATATTTCAAAGACAAGCTGCCGCCCCCTCCCACACAATAACAGCAAAAACCCCTTGTCCCAACCTAATTTGGAATTATTTACAGTATAGCCAAAAAAAAAAAAGTAGTATTCTTTAAAATTTTGTTTAAAAAATTTTGTTAAATTGTAATTTAAAAATTATTTTTAAAAAAAATTTTTTTTGGTTTTTTATTGTAAAAAAAAAAATTCGAAAATTTAAACAACTTGAAAAAATTTGGTTTTAATTATAAAAAAAATTTTAAAATTTTTCTTTTTGAGGAGTTTTAAAACAAAAATTAAAATACTAAAAATCTTTTTTCAAAAAGAAAATTTTAATTTATTAAAATTAAATTATATTTAAAAATTCAAAAAAAAACAAATAAAATTAGAAAATAATAAAAAAAAATTAGAAAAACAAAATTTAAAAATTAGACCACATCTACATTTGTTGACTGGATGAAACACACGTTAGCTTTCTGTTGGCAAATTTTGGGAAATACATCTTTTAAAATCTAAACTTGTCGTTAATTTTTTTAATTTAAAACTGCATCACTTTTGTGTGGTGGTGAAACGTGGAATTCTTGATTCTTTAAAAAGAGAAACTATCTTTCTGGGAAGGTTTGAAGCAGGAGTGCAGAGAATCTTTCAGAGCAATATTCACATTTGGATAAAATCTATAAGTTTTAAAAATAAACTTGTACAGTCTGGAAAGCAAAGGTTTACCCTCATTAAAATTATCTTGATGCAGCAAACCTTTTGGTGTAATTCCTCCATATCACCCACAAATCTGTTGAAGATTTAAAGCAAGGGCATTTTACTTTTTTCTGTATTTAGATAAAAAAGGGTTAAAACAAAATCTGTTTTTAAAATCGTTGTAAACTTCCCTTTTTTCAAACGAGAAGCTTATGTGATAAGCCCCAATTTTTTGAAATTTGCACCTAAATCTTTGTTTATCGTCTTGTTCATTTTTTCTGTGTCATCACTTTCATCTTTATTAAAAAAACCTTTTGTTTTCGGGCCTTTGGGATATTGGGTTTTGGCAATTTACCAAGAAGAACAGTCTTAAACTTTTTTTCTCGTCAGAATTTGTAAAAAAATTAACCCCTACACGCTGGCGAGCTGGTCCAACATCAAAACCTAAATCAGTAAACTAAGAAGACATTTTTACCAACCTTTTCAAGAGCCAAAAAAGTACTTTGACTGGTAAGTAAAAAAAGAAAGTCACGGTTCCTATATTACCGTTTGCAAGCTTTCTTACAAAAATTATGTTTAAAAATCTATTTTTGTTGCACCTAATTTTTAAACCTTTATTTCTATTTTATTAAAACATTTTAGCAAAATAAATTTAGTCTATTTTTTTCACAAAAAGGAACGTTGTTATTTTAAAATATCAGGTTTGTAAGAATATGATCATACTTTAACAGATACATCTGTTGGGTATTTTTTGGTTGACTTTTTAAAAATTTTTTTGTGTGGTTTCAGCAGGCAAAGGTTCAAGTTAAATCCTTTGAAGGGAAATTAATAAACGTTTATTGGTTTTCGATTTTTTCCCCCTTGTTCAGTTGTAGTGAGACCCTTTTTTTAAAAAGAATACAACTTAAAAGTTTGAGCTATCATTTTTTGTCCATCCATTATGTTCAAGATAAGAAAAAAATTTTCATAAATCAAAAACTAATAAAACTGTATTTAATGAGAACCAATTTGTAAGAGAATAAAAGTTTTTGTTTAAAATATAAAAAACGTAATGCCGAATGCAGTAAATTAAAAAATATTGATAAAAAAAATAGATGAAACAAATAATTAAAACTTTTCGCATATTTCCAAACTCAAAACTGCCCATGATAAATGGGCCCTTTAAATTTTATTTTTAAAAGGGGTGTAAGGGTAATTTTTATCTCCAAATAAATTATTTATTAAGGGACCCTTAAGCTCAATTGAATTTTTTACAGATAGAATTAAAAATAAAAAAATAAAAACATGGTTGTCGGTCAGGACCAAGTCGCTACGGCAGCCACGGAAACCATGCAGGTCATGGAAATTATAAACCTGTGGCAAAACCTGAAGAAGAAAGAAGAAACCTTGGGAAGACTACAAGGAAGAGAATCTTTTTTTTACTTCCACTTTAGCCTTTCATAGATGAATGCCCCTGGATTCCTGATGGAGGGTGGGGGTGGTTCGTAGTATTAGCTGCTCTATTTATTAAAGTTCAGATTTAATGTTCTTTTGGATTTTGATATGATTTCTTAAGAATTTGGTGTTTTTCCAAGTCAGCTACATCGGGATTGAAGTTATATGTTGCTGTACCATTAGTAGGTAAGTTTATTAAAAAAAATAAATATAATAAAGCTTTTCTCTCGGCTTTTTCTCTCTAGAGACTTCTGGACCATTTCAATAATACTAGACGCTTTTTTACGACCTAACACAAGTGGCTGAAAAGTGGCTTCCATTACTGAAAAACATTGTTGACTAAAACTACAGTACAACCGTTCAAAATAACCGCCACAACTTACCGGTTGTATTTATGTTCTAATTATTACACAAGAGAAATAGCTAAACCTTAATAGCCATTGGATTATAGGAAAAATTTACATTGATTGCATTTTTAATAAAACAGGTTTTAGTACGGGAGCCGATTTAAAGGCGACCTTTACCCATCTGCCACCCGGATGCAAACTATTTTTTATCAAATATAGTATGTCAACAAATGTACTGCGAAAAGGTTGCCTAAAAAACTATAGTTAAGGCTATAATTAATTATAAAAGTTTAAAAAAGAAAAATTTTAATAATCCCTGTATTATATCAAGTCTTATTTCTTTATTCTACATGACATTACTGATGTACCACTTAAATTTTTTTCTTTAAAATTATAAAAATATTAATAATTTATTTAATTTTATATTTCAAAAATTTTTAAAGGCCTTATTTATCAAAATAAAGAAAATATTGTTATATTATTTCTGTCATGCAGAATAATATAATAAAAATTGACATTATGCATTGAGTATCACAAATGTTTTAAAAATTGTTTTTTTTATTAATCGTAGCGTTGACCATAAACTTTTAGGCAACACATTCGCAATACATTTTTTAACATACTATCGGCCGAGTGATGATCGCGTTGTTAAATTTAGCAATAGACTTAACAATGGGTTAATTTAAAAAATTTTTTGGGGAAAAGGGTATTACTTTTAAATGTTAACTACCAAAAAAAAATTTGGGGTTTGGATTTTCATTCAAAACCAAATAAACATATATAAAAAAAATAATAATAATTAGCTTGCACAGAATATGAAAAAAAATATATGTTCGGCACTTCAAAGTCATTTTATATATTTTCTTTAAAAACAAGCAGTCCGATACATAGCTCAAGTGAACTTCTTTAAATTTGGAATTTTAACGGGGTCTTTAATAAATTTATGCCTATAATTTTTTTAAACTTTTTGGGGTACATCTGAGTAGACAAAAATTTGCTTTATTTTCCTAGAAGATAAATGTTTTAATTTAAGAGTCCATTCGGGGGGGAAAATTGACCAATTTTTGGGGTTGTAAATTTTTTTTTTTTCAAAAAAGCATAAGATGAAATTTTTAAAAAACCCTATGAAAGCCAAATTAAATCTAGGCTCCGTGAAATTTTTTTTTTGGGGTTTTTTTTTAATTTTTCCCTTTTAGAAAAAATCATAAAATGGGTTTTGTTTAAACTTTTTTCTTAACTCGATTCATTTTAAAACCGTTACAGCAGAACATAGATTATTTCCCCACTTTGTGGTGTATTTTTGTCTTTAAAAGAAAAATTTAAAGTTATTCCTGAGGCTTGAAAAGGAAACAACATCGATCGATCACCGAATTTTAAGAACCAAAAAAAAATATAATTTTTTAAATGGGGAAAGAAAATTGTGGTGGGGGAGTTTTTTGTCCCCACCCTGGGCCTTTGGGGCCCCAAGGGTAAAGGGGAAAAGCACTCTTAAAGGTGTTAGACGATATTATGGTTTCAATGAGACTAAAATATTGGACCATTGTTTTTATTTGTTAATTAGTAACGTTGCTCTACGGTTCTGTTAGTGATGTATCTACAAAAAGGGTTAAAAGACCTACATCAAAAAAATATTTTTTAAAACTTTTGGTGTAGGGGGTTTTAAAAATGTTTATTACGAGAGAAACGAGACAAGAGAAAGAGAGTGATCTCTCGACCAAGAGAGGGGCATTCTTGCCGAGGCTATAGAGCAATTTTCTGTCGAATTAACAAGACATGAGGTTCCTTCAAGACCTGATTTAAAATTAAATTAACCACGGCAAACAAAAAAGTTGTTTTTTAGTAATAACTGCTTAATAACCAGCTAAATAAAACGTTACACTTTGCTTTTTCATTTTCTTATTATATAAACTCCGTGTTGTTGATTTTTTTTAATTCAAAATTGTGTTTGTTCTAAAACCCCCTTAAAAAGATGTTCTTAACAAAACACATACTAAATTATATGTAAAAAATTACATTTTATTTACCCACAATTGCATAATATTTATTTTAAATAAAAAATAGGTTAAATATGTTCCTTTGTTTAATTAGAGGGTAGGTTTACCCCGATTTTTTCTTGTAAATTCTAGTAGACAACTTTTTTGGCAGATATTAAATAGATTTTTAGCTTTTTTATTATATATCGATAATAAATAAAGGGATATGAAAATAGCCCCCTAAAAGTTTTTTTCAGCAGCATTTTGTTTTTTTTTTTATGTTAACTCCAAGGGGTGGTCCTTTTTTTGGGGCGTTCTCAGAACCGTTTTAGAACGGTTTAAGAACGGTTCTTTAAGATAAAATTTAAAATACACCAAATGCTAGTGGTGTCAAATTATATAAAGGGCCCAATTAAAAGTTTATTGGAAACGCAAAAAAAACCAACTGGTGTCTACGCTGCTTAAAAAACAAAAAAAGTCAGGTTGGCGGCAACATTTGGATGCGAGAACAGACCAGATGTTCCCCCCCAATATATTCAAAAAAAAACTTCGAGATGAAAATTTAAAATTGAAGGAGTGGCAGCAAGATCCCGGCACGGATGGAGACATCATCTGGTATACGGATGGTTCCAAAACCGGGCAGGGAACTGGAGCGGGCGTGTACAGTGAAATAAGGAATTCACAATTCTCCATTCCACTAGGAACACAGTACTGTATTTCAAACAGAAATATATGCTTTACTGCACTGTGCAAAAGAAAATAACAGGAGGGCTTACAAAAACAAAGCGGATCTGCATAATAACAGAACGGCTGTCACTAGGGGCACTGTAAAACCCCAAGGTACGTCCGCTGACATGGGAATGCCAAAAAACTGGAGGTCCGGGAGAACGCAACAGGGTAACCTCCTGTGGGTACCAGACAGGGAATAGAAGGCAACGAAAAAGCCATACTTTGGCAGAACCTGCCTTGGCGACCAAACACAGCACGAGGGCAAACCAGGAAATGGATCCGAAACAAACACAAGGAATGCCGAAACCCAGTAAATAAGACATGAAAAGGGCTTCATAAGGGGCCCATCCAAAAGAACGAAGGAAGAACTACTCAGACAAAGTAGGAAAAGACTTCGCATAACAGTAGGGTTGCTAAAGGGCACGATAACCTAAGAGGACACCTACACAAGATAGGCTCATACAATGGAGACCCAAGTTGCAGAATGTGCGACGAGGGGGAAGAAACAGCCTACCACATACTGTGTGAATGTGAAGCGTTAAATCACAAAAGACAGGCATTATTTTAGCAACCGAAAATGAGCCCACAGAAATATATCAACCAACTAGTCTCGGGGTTATACAGACTGGTAGAAGGAACAAAAGGCACAAAAAGTCCAAGAGGCTGCGCTGCCTCCGGTAGTGAAAGACGGCTCCCAGGAAGAAAAAGAAGAAGAACTGTCAGAAATTATATTATCGTTTTTGTTATCAATTATTACTAATTAAATACATTTTATAGATAGTGAAATTAAAGCTGGCAAAAGTCAGAATGGTGGGCGTTTTTATAAAAATAATTATGAAACTGTAAAAAAGATAATTAGTGCTATATCATTCTATGGTCTCTTTAAGAATTATTTTTATGTTTTATAAAGTATTTGTGAATATAAGAAAAAGATGGCAGACATCTTAAGTCTGGTTTTAGATGTAATATAAAAAACAAATTAGACATATATTTTATTTCTTTTTGTTTTATTTTTTTTATGTATTATTTAAAAAAAAATATTGTATTAAATATCATTATTATTAATACTTTTTATCAATCATAGTTACACTTATTATTAGAATATATATTTATAACATAAACTAGTCATTCCTTTATTTCTTACTTTTATTCAGAATTCTGTTTTTAGTGGCGAGATCTGCACTTTCATTCATTATCTCTTCTTAATCTGAGAAGAAACATACATTAAAATCTGAATCTTTATTTAATATAATTTAAGTAAATTAAAAATTACACAAAAATTAACTGCTTGCCCTTTATCAGCTCATCTACTACTAGCTCATGAATTATGTCGCTGTATGACGATGGTAGTTGCTCTCCTTCAAACCAGTTGAAATTTAAATAATCATTATCTTGTATCCAGCCATAATTTATTAGATCACAATCTTCCGTTGGATATTTTAAGTATGACTCCTTCCATAGTTTCCTGATATATACAGTTCAAAGAAATTGTTGTTTAAATTCACTTTCACATGGTGGCAAGTTAGAGGCATCAGAGTTATGTATTGTGTTTTCAAAACGTTGGTTAATATTATTAACGTCGTACGTTTTTAAGAAAATTTCATATCTGGCTTCATTAACTGTGCTGTTTGTTTTTTGTATTGTACACACGAAAATGAATTTTTGGAAAATATTAAAAATGTGTAGTTATCGTTGTTTACTAAATTAAGTTCAGCGAAAGCTTTTTGATATTTTTCGTTCAAGACTAGTTTTTCAAATGGCTTTTTCGTGCGTTTACGAAAAAATGCTGAATTATAGTCACACCCAGTTAGAGCATAACCCTATTTTTTCCAACTTTTTTTTCCATGCAAAAAAAATATTTAAAATACACAAATAAATATTAGTATGTGTATTTGTAATTTCCCCTTTCAGTTGTCCTCAGGTAAAATACTTCTGCCTTCGAAAAGACAGTATTGATTTTTTCTGCATTTTTCATTTTTATTCTTCTCATAACTAATAGAAATATTAGACTTAAAGGCAGAACTGAGGTTATTTTTTTTTACATTTTTCAACAATACAGATTATTACTCCTAATGCAACATCATCATTTCGGCAGAAGTTTTTTTTTATCCCTTATAATATAATTTCAATAATTATTTCGATGAAAGCTTTCTTAGATCGATATTTATTTTTAAAAATCGTAATGTTAATATTAAAATATATAATGTTATAAATACCAAATAACAATATTCTAAAATTAAATAAATAACTTAATCTATATTTAAAAATTATAAACTTCATCAAGTCCTAGGTCTTCCTGGATTGTTCCTAGTACCGATGCTCATTACCCGTTGCACAGTAAACCAATTCTTTGGATAATGAAATTTCGAGATTTTTTGCATTGTATTTTTTTGAAAATTTCATTAATAAAACCCTTAGCCTCCATAAACCCAAAGGACCAAAAGTTTAAATTTTTAAAGAAATGAAGTTTAAAGCTTTTTCAAGCTCTTTATATTTTAGATTTTTTTTATTCGGCAAAAAGAGCAGCCGCACCTACAAAATTAAAGTTTCCAGATAGGATTTTTAAAGGGTGTATGGCTGCAAGTAGCGTCCCAAAGAAATTTGTTTTCCATATTTCTAGGGAATTAAGGTCATTCCATTCACCCTTTTTCCATCGCTTTGCAAACTCCAAGAGGCTCTAACACAGAAGGATTTTCAGCTAAACTCAGAGCTCTTTTGATAATGTCATTATCTGGCTGTATCTAAAAAACGCCCTGCGCTTTTTTTTCAGCTTAACCCATGTAGGCAAAATATCAGCATTTTCGCCGCAAACGCAGGGTGCTCTCCAACGCAGACGAAGTCTAGAGCGATGGAAATATGGAATGCGAATGGGACAGACGTCAACGCCATCTACCGACCAAAGGGCGAAGCATACTCCTCTCAACAGGTGTCACAGACTTACCGAGCTGAAATAATGTTACAAACATTTGGAAATGTATGCCCAATACTTGTACGGACTATTAACAATAGTGTAGTTAATTTCTTAATTAACTTTGTAGAGATTTCACCCTTTAAAGACATCTTAGACCGGTTTCGATCTATATCAGGGTCTCATCAGACAAGCTAGTCAAAGGTAAAAAACTCTAAAAATCCTAATACCTTATTTTGGTACGCATTGAAACACATGAATGGGTAATAGGGCGTCAACGCCATCTACGACCAAAGGGCGAAGCAGACCTTCTCAACTTACGGTGTCACAGACTTACCGAGCTGAAATAATGTTACAAACATTTGGAAATGTATGCCCAATACTTAAACGGACTATTAACAATAGTGTAGTTAATTTTTAACTAACTTTGTAGAGATTTTTACCTAACGACATCTTAGACCGGTTTCGATCTATATCAGATCTCATCAGACAAGCTAGTCAAAGGTAAAAATTCTAAAATCCCCCAATACCTTATTCGGTACGCATTGAAACACATGAATGGTTAGACGTCAACGCCATCTACTGACCAAAGGGCGAAGTTACCTCAACTTGCTTTTGCGTCACAGACTTCGCCGAGCTGAAATAATGTTACAAACATTTTGGGAAAAGTATGCCCAATACTTTTTACGGACTATTAACAATAGTGTAGTTAATTTAACTAACTTGTAGAGATTTCACCTTTAAAGACATCTTTGGGCGGTTTTGATCTATATCAGATCTCATCAGACAAGCTTAGTCAAAGGTAAAATCTCTTAAAAATCCTAAATACCTTATTCGGTACGCATTGAAAAAACATGAATGGGTAATTGGACGTCAACGCAAACTACCGGACCAAAGGCGAAGCATACTCCTCTCAACTTCCAGGTGTCACAGACTACCGAGCTGAAATAATGTTACAAACATTTGGAAATGTATGCCCAATCACTTGTACGGACTATTAACAATAGTGTAGTTAATTTCTTTTAAATAACTTTGTAGAGATTTCACCTAACGACATCTTGTGACCGGTTTGGAATGGAATGTGGAATGTTTTGTTATCTAACAAATTTCCCAAGGACGAAGATGAAGTGGTTAATCCAAGCACTACTTTCAGGGCCTGAAGAGCAAGTAGACGTGCCTTATCTTCAATTGTCGGACATGTTTGTAATATTTGTGACGAGCTGGCAAATTAAAAAGTCAAAAAACTTTCTGTTTGTTTGGTAATTCTTGTGGTTGATTTTGAAGATTGCAAACAGATAACCATCTTACAAAACAATTGCTGAAATCATTATCTACTGTCGCAAGAATATAGGAAGGTAAAAATTTTGGAAAGTAACCCGACACGTCATTGATTGAACCTAAAAGGCAGAAATAGACAGGGTGGATTTATCTCCAAGACCTCCAAATTTTACTGGAAGAGTGCTTTGTAACCAAAAATTTAATTTAATATCACAATTTGTTATGTCTTGAACCAAACTTTGTAATACATTATCAAAATTACAAAGTAATTCTGGAGATTTCCAACAAGGAATGAAGTAATTCATTTTTTTATTATATATTATAATAATTATAAAAAAAATAATTACTCCAAAACACAGCAGGAAAAACTTCTGCCACTAGCATTATTATTTTTTTAATAATAAATACAATTTATAAAGACTATCGACAGAAGCGATAATATCGTTTATGACACTTATTTTCATTAACAATTTTTGCAATCTCCTATTTGATATTGCAGCAATTAATGAATGGCAGAAATTGTTTAAAATGATTATTTTACTTAGTACTTTAATATTATCAACCTCTGATAGACGATGAAATCATATAAAAACTACTGCCACTAGCTCCCTAGCTATAAGGTTAAAAAATAACATTGAATTTTTTTTAGGTGGTCCTATAGGCAGCGCCTTAGTAGATAAATATGGTTGCAAAAAAATGACAATAGTAGGTGCTCTAATTTCTACAACTGGATTTATAATTAGCACGTATGCCAGAAGCATAGTAGTAATGTACATTACCTTTGGATTTCTTGGAGGCATAGGCCTAGCACTATGTTACGTTACAGCGGTAGTGGCAATAGCTTTTTGGTTTGATAAAAAAAGAACATTAGCTCTTGGATTAGCAGCAGCGGGATGTGGATTTGGTACTGTGATATATTCTCCTCTTATAACACTGTTATCCAAGGAGTACAGTTGGAGAGGAACTGTGCTAATTCTTGCAGGACTTTTTGGAAATATGATTGTTTGTGGGTTGTTGCAGAGGGATCCTGATTGGATTATTCAGGAGGAAAAACAAAGGTAAGAGATTTGCAACGTAGAAACTGAACCACGAGAATTTCTTTTCATTTTCGATTTCTTTTATAGCATATGTCTACCTTTTTGCTTATGTTTGATAGCTCCTAAACCAAAAGAGTACAAGAAAAATATTTTTCCAAAACTTATATAATATTTCTTTAAGCATATATTGTTTTCCTGCCATACTGTTGTGGGCCAGGTGTACAAATATACATTAGTCGCTATCAAAAACCAACACCTGATGAACTTACTAAAAGCCAAAAAATTTCTTATCTGGTAAAAAATAACTAAAAAAACTGCAGATATCATACCAAGGAGAGAAAACTAACCATATTATGAAATAGAGGTGTTTAATTAAATTTTATATGTTTACGATTTTATAATATATTAAGATCCATATGTATATAAGAAATCAATATAGCAGTACTTTTGGATTTAAAACGGATTTTTCAAAACAACTAAAGATATATTAGTTAGAAAAAAAAGTCAATGCTTTTAAATTATTTTAAAATTAATTACTAAACATGACTTAAAAGATAAATGTTTTTTATTGATTTTTCTGGTAAATAGGTACACAATACTAGAAAATGTTAGGACAGCATCGTGGGTATATATTGTTTTGTTTTATATTAATGTTGTTCCTTATAATATAAAAAATGTTTATCCAGATCTTAGGAATACAATAACTAAAACCAACAAAAAACTCAGTAACATCTAGAAAATCTTCATTTTTGTCAGTTTATAGCAATTTTGCTAAACCATAATATTAATTATCTAGTGGTTAAGAGCTAGAGCCGAAAAATCATCGTCATCAGTAATATGGAGTGTCTCCCTTAAAACATGTTCATTTAGTATTGTTAATTATGTAGGAGTGAAAGAGCAAAATTTTTGAAAAAAAAAATCGTCATCGATAATATGTCAGCCATTTTGGCCACTTAGAGTTAAACCCCTAAGGTGTCTTGATACAAAAGGCTGACAGATAGGTGGATACGAGGGGGTAAAACCCAAAGGGAAATTTAAAGGTGTATGGAAGCCCAATACTGTAGAACAAATTGTCCAGGCGGGGCAGGGCAGCGGGAATAGGGAAATTTGGGCCCGCAGAGTTTGGGAATAAATAATAGGTCAGAGCCGGGCTTGAATTCTTTGTTACTATTTATAAAGTTGATATCACCCAAATGTCAATAAGCATTCACTGTGTTTTTAATTTTTGCACAAAAATTTTTGGTTATTAAACGGGTACTACCATAGAATATTTAAAACTATTGTGTAATATTGATTTTATATCATCTTTATATAATATGGAAAAAACCTTTATTTAAATGTTCGATATTTTGTGAGTTTTGTATGTTACCAAAATCTTTTTAAAAAAAAAAAACACGATTTTTTAAAAAAAAATTTCAAACATTGTATGATTTTTTACTTGCCACCAATTTTGTGATAAAAAAAAGGGGAAGATAGTGTAAAGAGTTTAATCTAAAACCTAAGATTCGGTTGTACATTAAAAAAAAAAATTTTTTAACTGCTTTTAGGCATATACTTTACTAATAACAAACATTTATGAGACAGAATAACAGTGGTTAAAAATGTTTAGTAACCTTGGTACCTAGGTATCCATTGTAACAGATCCGTTAAATATTATGTTCTCAGTATTCGAGCTTAAAAATTGATAATGAAGAAGAAACCAAAAAACTAATTTCTTTTTTAAACAAATACAGAAAAAGCAAAAAGGAACTTTAGCATAAAATTTTACTTTCCTTTTTTAATTAGAGGGACCTGTATATATTAAAATTTGCCTGGTCTGCCCAGTAATTAATAATTTTGATCCTTTAAAAGAATGTACTAAATTATTAAATGAAATAAAAGTACCTAATTGTAAACCTTATTTCTTTTTTAAAAATCCACAGAAATACACAAACATTGTGGAAATCATCTAAAAGATAGTTAAGATTGGGCCCTTTCTTTTCTCACTCATTTCCTATGAAATTTTCATTATTCTATTATTCATAATTGATATATTATTATTTTTCGGTTACCTAACGTTACGTCTCATAAGAAGCACCTAATTTAAATATAAGAAATATTTACCTAAAGTAAAAAATGCCGGTTATGTTACCCTTGGATTTGCAAGACAAAACAATAAACCCTAATCTTTTGTTACGATATTATAAGTAACAAACAATAAACACAAAATTATAGTCACAATTTAATAAACACATAATTAAAATAAGAAGGTTTTTATCAATCCAAAAGACTTCTGAAACCCACAAAATATAGGTCCCTCACACAAAGAAAAACAATAGGCGAAAAGGGAAAACCACAACGAAATGACGAATTATGAGACGACGGTTGACGGACAGCGCGGATATAGTTTCATCACAAAAATACGAAAGGAAATTTCACCGCCGCGCGCGCCCTTGCCCCAAAAAACCTTTAGACAACGTAAGACCATTAGGGGTTTAAAAAAAAGTAACCCCTAACTACACACTGATTTATCAGTGTGTAAGTAGGAAAGACTTTAAAATTTTTCGTGGAATTTTGTTATTGCAGTATCAGCGGGGCTAACTCGAAAAAGTTATTTTCATATGGGGGGACATTTTTTGATAGAATGGGCATGGGCATAGCATTGGCCTTCCATACACCGTTCTCCTTGAGAAAAAACGGGGTCAAACTATCCCGAGCGCTTACTTTATACAGGGTGTTTTTAAATTGAATATCAATATTTAGGGGGTCAATTTTTGGGTTCATTTTAAGAGGAAAAGTTCATATAAACGTACGCCCTAAACGCCCTAAGTTATGCGATACATGGTGGTAAAATTTTCAAAAATAAATCATTTTCTACTAATGTCAGTAATACCACTTTATAATTTAATATTATCAAGAAAAACATTTTTTGGTATTGATTTTTATCAAGTGGCCTGTAGGGAAATTTTGCCCTTTGTTTATTTAGCAGATATAGATGGTACGTCACTGATTTCTCTTAAAATAAAAAAATTGAAATCCAATCATTATAAAGTTGATCACTTGATTTTTTCAAACGGCACGGTTTCGCTAATTAAATCATTTACATGATCATAAAATATCGAAAAATATCTCCATGCAAAGAAATATAAAATTTAGACAAAAAAATTATGAGCAGATTTGATCTCTTGTTTTTTTTTTAGTCCGACGCACGGTTTTCCCCAGAAAGAAATCTGGGATATTTTTTTTGTATGGTGTGTTGGTACCAATATTGGGATCATGCGGAGAATGATTTTTACTTTTTTAAGCGAAAACCGTGCATCGGATTAAAAAAGTGATCATCTTAGCCTATGAGAAATCAGGCCGTACATCAATATTTGCCAAAATAGGTGGGTCATGTAGAACGAGACTGGTGGAAATAAAAAATGTAATACACTCAAAAAACCCCTCTTGATAATTGATTGATTGTTTTGATTGATAAAGTAAATACACAAGTTGAGGTTTTGTCCGCTCGACACTGGGAGCCTACAGGGCTTGTTGTATCTCTGTGTATTTGTTTCAGTTAAAAAGGTTTGACACCTTAGACAGGTGCAGTGGGCCCTTATTGTTCTTTTCTGGTCTCCAGCCTCCTGGTGGTTAGTGTCCACCATGAGGTTTTGATTTGTTCTCCAGTATGTAAGTGCAGGGCACTCATATATGATGTGAGAGGGGTGTCCTTCCTCTTCGTCACATAGTCTGCAAATGGGTTCTTCTCTATAGATGCCCATAGGGGTGCATATGTTTTCTTTAGGTGCAGTGTCCGGTTATTAATCCTGTCACTATCCTAATCTGATTCCTATTTAGTTTTAGTAGTTCACTTGTCAAAGCTTTCGATGGTGAGTCCAGCATTGATTTACTTTGGGTTTTGCCTTGGAATGTGGTTCCATGACTGATGTTGTGTTTGAATCCACCGAGTCATGTAGCCACGAACCGAGGGAGCTTTTGGTATTCCAAAACAGGTTAGGACCCACAAACATTGCTCGGAGCCCCGCCTGGTCAGGGAGTCTGCATTTTCATTGCCCTGTATTCTTGTGTCCCCGGCACCCAGGAAAGTGTAACTTTGTTGTGGTTAGCCAGGGTTAGGAGGCATTGCAGACAGTTCCAAAACCAAACCCTTTAGTTGACTTTTTTGGGATGCCAAAGCTTTTATGGCCGCTTGACTATCAGAGAAGCCTGCCCTTATATCTCCTCCCTCAAGTTCTCTTTGCAGACAAAGTTCAATGGCATATATTTCCGCCTGGAAAACAGTGGCATATTTCCCCAGGGGAAACATAAGCATTAAAACCCGGGGGGCATACCATGTATTCCTGGGGGCCCGGGTCCATTGTCAGTCTTGGGTCCATCGGTATACCAAACCACTTTCCCAGACTGACCAGGAGATCGTCACTACCGCCCCAGGTAAGCTGGGTTTTGTATGGTCTGTGTGTATTTATCCGTTTTGGCATTGTATCACTGCCCATCTCAAATATTGGGTTTGTGATACTGCTCGTTATTCTGGTGTGTCCTAGGCAGGCCCAGAGCACCAGTTGCCGTTACATTTCAGCCTGTATGCCCCAATCCTCGCCTCCGCCTTAATAATTATACCAAGAGGGGGAGGCTTAGTAGGGTTTCCATGGCTGCAGTTGGAGTGCTTCTAATAGCTTCCCGTTATACAGAGACATGCTAGTCGCTGGATTTTGGGATAACTCCAGCTCTGCTTTTCTCTGTTCTATTTTTGGCCACCAGATAGTTGAACCGTAGGTTATCATGGGTCTTACCACAGCAGTGTACAACCAGTGTATTTATGCGTGGCTAAAATCCCCAATTCTTCCCCACAGCTCTTTGGTAGCCATTAGAGCCATTTTGCCCTTATTAATCACATTCTGCATATGTGGATTCCGGGCTTTAGAATCCAGAGTTAATCCAAGGTACTTTACCTCCTGAACATAGCCGAGTGTGGTATCAAAAGAAGTGGGGGAGATTTTAAATCATCCAGCTTCCTTCGTCTAGTGAAGGGTATTAGCGCAGTTTTGCCAGGATTAACAGTAAGGTTTTCCTTGTTCACCATCCCTCCACAATTCTCAGTGCCCTTTGCATAAGCTCCGGAAGTTGTTTTGTTATGCTTCCCCACGACAAGTATAGTGATGTCATCCGCATACCCCTGGGTATAAAGCCATTATTATTCAGTTCCACCAGGAGTTCGTCAACAACCATATCCCACAGTAGTGGGGATAGACCCCTCCCTGTGAGCATCCTTTGACCACTGACACCTCCATTGTTTCGCTGAATAACGTTGCTTGCGCTCGTCTGCCAAGTAACATGTTGTTTATCCACCTACAAATGGTGTCGTTAACATTATGTCGGCAAGAGCCGCGGCCATTGAGTTGAAGGAGGTTCGATCAAAAGCTCCCTCAATGTCAAGAAATGCAGCAATTTTTAATAATAATAGTACATGCATGCAAAATTTTATTAAAATTTCTAAAGTGGTATAACTGATATTAATAATAAACGATTTATTTTTAAAAATTTTACCACTCTGTATCTCAAAACTTAGGACGTTTAGGACATACGTTCATATGAAGTTTTCTTCTTAAAATGAACCCAAAAATCGCCCCCTTAAATATTAACATTTAATTAAAAAACACCCTGTATAAAGTAAGCGCCGGAATAATTTGATCCGTCCTACTGCCCTGGTATCCACCTAACTGTCAGCCCTTTTGAATTTAGACACCTTAGGGGTTTAACTTTAAGTGGCCAAAATGGCTGACATATTATTGATGACGATTTTTTTTTAAATTTTGCACTTTTCCCCCTTATTGCTACCCCTGCGCAAGAACATAATTAACAATACTTAATGAACATGTTTTAACGAAGAAACTCCATATTACTGATGACGATAATTTTTCGGCTCTAGCTCTCCGTCTATAGGTACTTTTATAGAATAAACTTAATTATGAATAACACAACTGAAATAAAATATGTATAAAATATTTATTTTCTAGATTAAAGGCAGAAAAGAAAGAGAAAAGTGATAAAGAAAACAAGCAATTTAAAAACAGAAAAATCAGTGATGCAAAATACGTGTTGGATCGAATTAGAACTTCGGTAGATATTAAGCAGAAAGATCGATTTCATTCAGTATTAAATTTACCAACTTATATTGATGACCACAAAGAGGTAGGTATGTATGATGTTTAAACCTACAAATAAAAAGGCATTTAACATATTTTGTAAATTATACAAGTGGGTTCCAGAAGTATATGAAGAGTAGGGGGAAAAACATGAAACTCCATTTTTGGGCCAAAATAGATGTAGGTTTCGGTAAGCCGGATCCATTGATACTGACGTAAATCAGACGGCACTTTTTTCGGGGGTAATATCCCTGGTGCATTTAATTTTTCCGGAAAAATTCGGAAAAAGAGTTTCTAAGTAATTTGTTTTAACAAATAGCATGAGCGAGAGTGGTTTTAAAAATCGAGTCGAAGACGAGGATTTTTCCACTATCGCAACTTAAACTTACTTTTTTCCACAGAAAAAAATTAGATGGACGAGGGATATTTGGTAAGATTATTTCCTGAGTTAAATAAACATTTTTATTTAATACAACATTTTTTTTTAAAAAATAGTTTACAAATAGCAATAAAAATTAAAAAATAAGCTTAAACAATATAACTTTCAAGCTAGAAAAGGTAATTACTTCAAACTCATTTTAAATTACAATTAATATAAAAATTACAATTATTGTAGGTTACAGGGTATTGTTAGCCATATCGGTTAAATTGTTTTTAATTATGTTTGTAGTACACTATTCTCTATGTTGTGAGGAGTTCAAACGATTGATGGTGTTGGCTCGAAGAAGTGTCTATTTTCTGTCTTTTCAAGGAGCTTCGAAGCTGTAGATGGACATTATTTTGGACGGTTCTTAAGGAGTGATATTTAAATGATGTTGACTGCCATTTGTAGATAAGGTTGGATAGACGCAGCTTTAGAATGCCCTGTGATTTTGATGAGTTGCTGCTCGCCTACACCGGCCTTGGCCAGATTAGTAACAGCAGTTAATCGCATAGAATGATTAGATCTTTTAACTTCTGTCGTGTTCATACCTATTTTTTGGGCTGCGTCTTTTGTCCATTTTGACAGTTCATTTCTTCCAACAGGAATATTTTTAAACCATCCAGTGCTACGATTAGATTGTCATGCTGAATTTGGTGTCAAAAATAATCTATTTGTTGTTATTTACGTTCGTTTGTATAACAGGGATTTGTACAAACGGACAAAACTCAGGGTTTTTTAAATTAGGAACAAGCCACTTGCTATCGCACAGATTTTTTGCACCACCTTGTGCAGTTTTGCTGAAGACTGTGTTATACTCGATCCTTCCTGAAACAAGGGATACATAATTTGACTTAAATGTCAAAATATATTTTGTAGTGTAATTTTAAAGTAGATGTATTCCACATTACTTTTACACACAGTTCTTTGTAGTGTTCCCCATTAGCTTTACGCATGTTCCATGCCCAGTCCTTGAGGATTAAATTTAGCTCGCCTGTAGTTGATGTCTGGAGTAATTGGTAATTTTTTGCTTGGCAAAATTCCATAAATTGCTTCCCGATCGATGTGTGAGTTTTCTGAATATTTAGTGGCACACTATTTTCAACAGCCGCATTAATTTTACTTTCGGAAACATTTTCAAACCGATTTATTTTGAGTTTCAGTTGAAAAATTAATAAATTCGTAAGCGTCGTTTGTGATCTTTGTTGTTGGTAACGGTAGATACATAGCAACACAGCATAGAAACCATTAAGTTTGTTTTTACAAGGCAACTTGTCAAACTTGCATGAAATTTTTTCATTTTTTTTTTCGGAAAAACGGCTGACAGTTGTTAAGTAATTTTTCCACTTAAAATTTATATTTGACATACCAATTCTTGATAGCGATTGGTCAAAATTAATAGGAAGAAAATAATCACTTTTAAACTCTATTATCCGTAAATATAGGTCTAAAGTTATGTATTTTTTTTTAAACAAAATAAATACAATTCACTTCTAATATCACCAGCTTAAATTGTTTCTATGGGGTTTACATACATCATTTTTGACATGTCCCAATATAACAACTCTAAAGTCATAGACATTTTATTTAATTTAAAGATTTTAGGTAATGACCGAGAGTTGATCAACCAATAAACTGTCAAATGTGTCACATCTAGAAATATTTCTGTTTTATTTTTTTAATTGAACAAACTTACGTTGCCATATGACCTAGCAAGAGGTTTTTTTCGGCACCTATGTAATTTGGTTATTAATTTTTTTTTGTGTTTAACTTTGAAATAAATATTTACATTTATCGAATAGCACCTGGTAAATTTTTGCGTCAGATCGTAACCTATTTAATGATTCGCTAGGTTAATGATTTGTTAAATTTATGGAGCAGACTGTTATTGTCTTTCATTTATGACATTTGTCATATTTTCAGTATTCTCATTGTTTTTTCTTTTGATATAGTTTGTTCTAGATAATTTTTAACTGTATGTCCTAAAAATTATAAATCATTAAAAAATACAAAAAAGTAGAACAATTGAGAACCTAGCTTAAATATGAATAATTTTAATATTAAATACCCAATAATAACGTACATATTGTTAAAAGGTTCCACCTTTTTTAAAATACAGTGTTTTACGCTTATTTAATCACTCTTTTAAAAAACATACCTTTACCTAAGTGAGATTTCCTCATAAGGTATATTTATCAGCTAATACTACTTTTCTGTAGATATTTTTTATTTTCTTCTCAGCTACAAGCACCAATTAAATTGATCATACTAATCCACATAATCAAATATCAAAATATACTTTTTTTTTAACGAATTGTGAAAACAAGGTAAATGAAGTTTGCCTTTTTTATTTTAAATTCACATTTTCCAATTTAAAAATTAAACGTTTTCCAGAGTTAAATAACAATTCTAGAATGGCTTAAGATGCGTCTATTTTGTTTACTTTTCACATCCTGTATTACAAATATCATTTTTTGCTAATTCTTGTCTCTACTATAAGGCGACGAAACTCTTTCCCAATATTAGTTATAATATGAAATTTGTAATGTTAATTTGATGACACTAACCAGTAGATTAACAATTACAATACTTAAGTTCCTCTGTTACGTGATTGTTTATAAAAAGTTTGGGAACAATATTTGGTACATTCTACAATGTTAAAGTTATTAAATATTAATGTTTTCGTAATAAATATTAAATATTAACACACTTTATCTCTTTAAAAAGCAATAATTTAGTATTTTTTATGGTCCAGAACAATCTATTTTAAAAATACTTTTCCCTTAGTTGCCTTGACATAATTTGAGAAATGATGAGACGCATTTTACTACAGCACAGTTTTACAAATTTACTCATATCTTTTGATGATAAAATAAAGCTAATATAAGTTCCAAATAAATTAAATTTAAATAAAGATTTAAACTAGTCATTTCCGTAAATATTTAATTTTTAATAATATAATTATTACGTAATATTCCTTTTAACCTGTAATATTCCTTTTAAACGTAAAGCCCACTATTCACTTTAGTAAGTTACTTGTAGGATTGTTATTACTATCAGCATTCTTTTCAATGTTGATAATGTCTATCTATTATTTGATTGACATTATCATAATCATTGCAGGTTTTCAAAGTGATACTTTAGTGAAAATTAAATGCTAAAGAATAGATGTTTTTTGTTTGCATATATACTCGAAATAAAATATTTTTTTTCTAAATATTATGGTGTCTACCAACAATATAAATGGATTATGATACTTCTATAAACATATTTTATTTTTTCTAGGTTCCTTTAGAAGTCCTAAAAAACCTAAGCAATGACAAGCATTTGTATCAAATAATTTTAAAAAATTATCCAAATTTACTTACTACCAATAATCGTTCTGACATAGGTCTAGATAAATTGGCGGCAGAAGCATCTTTGGTTAACACAAGAGTTCCTGTTAAATACTCTATGGAAGGTAATAGAAATACTTGTCCTTACTAGTTTAGATTAAGTTTGGATTTGAAGTAAGAGGTTAACAAAACAAAATTATAATAAATATGTTTAAAAAAAACCGATGTAGCAGAATTTGTGTAAAAAGTTATAAATCATATTTAAAAAAATATTCTAAAAGCCTACAATAATTTCCTGTGTGCACAAGTGGGTAAAAAATAGTTTTTTTTAATGACTTAAAAGACTCCGCACAATCCTTATCGAAAATGGGTTTTGGCCAATTCTTTTTTTAACTTTGCAAATTAATAGTGTTTAACACGGTGATTAAAAGTATCAATGGGCACAAATCCTGATAACCTTCCCAACACCCGCAAAATCACCCCCAATGGTCAGGATGATGCATTTGACTAATTACACTGGTCAACATTTGATCTACGCGGGAACGCCACAAGCGGAACTTATAGACATCCCCATAGTCACTAGACTAAAGCCTGACATTTTCCAAACATTGAATTACTCCCCTTCCTCAGCCCCTTTACCTTTCCACCACCGACCAAAACCTACCATGCGACCTTTTTCTGTTTACAGATTGTAAAACCCTTTGATCGTGAATTTCGTAACACAGCCACTTTAACGATTAAATCCCAATACCCTGTTAGTTTAACCAGAGCATCGATTGGGAACCCCCTGGCATCATAAACCAATTAAGGTCTGCTAGCGATGTGAACTTTTACTCAAATAAAATCCACCAACCCGTGAAATTGTACAATACAGATACATATTTTTAGTAAATGGCTGCAAGTTTTTCTTTTTTTTACTATAGTATATTATGATTAAATTTTACTAAATTAGTTCTAAAATTATCAAAATAGTCCATATTAATTTAAATCGTGATAAATTTGTTAAATACAATTAAATATAACCCAAAATATTAATGATTAAAAAATACTATTTTTTTTTTTTTGGACATTACTAATAAAGGCGGACAAAACATGACAAAAATGGGATTTTTCGTAGAAGCGTATTCCGCCATAAGCTTGTTATGGTTCTAATAAAAAGGACTATTCCTTTCTAGTTATGTTCTGCTTTGTCCAAAAAGTTACATCCTTAACTAATAAACTCCTGTTTTCTTAAAGGATCTTTTACATTAAACCAATGACCTTGAGTTTATATATTCTAAAGTTAAAGTTTTTTTAAAAGCAACAAATTGCCAAAATTTTCAATGAGGGTTACTTTTTTGTAATTACAGAGTTGTGGTTGTTTTTTCCTTTGCATCTTGAGAAATCCGTTGTACAATTTTTAATTGTATAAATTTCTTTTGTGAAACTTTTAATTAAAATAAAATGATAAGGCAGTGCCAAGTTTAAAGTGAAAAGGATATGATTTATTTAGTATTTTATCGGTAGGTTCAAAATATCGTTGTACTATTTTCTTCGAAATAAAAACAGAAAATTTATTCCGAGTTCGACTTCTTTTTTGAATGAAATTTTCTTACTATGATTTTTAGTTATTATGATTTTTAAAACCCTTATCGTTACCTGTAAACGACAAGTTAACCTCCCCACACTTACCAAAACCTGTATTTATGCGATTTTTCTCGGACTTACGAGCCTTGTGAAAACTTGGGGTTTTATAATGAATTAATATAGGAATAAACAAATTTAAACTGACATTTACCCGTTAAAAATTATCCAAATAAGGAACCAATTAACATACCGGTTTATGTTGGCGAGAAGCGGTAACGTAGGGGAAGGTGTTATGACGTCAGTATCTACGTCATTACTTTGTACGCAGTATCCACCGCTATCGCCACTAGTCGGGAGGAGCGTTAATAATGGTTATGGCAAGTGTCAAATTTAAATAGTGGAAGATTCGTGGCTTTTCTATTGTTTTGGTTCTTGTTATGGTTTACCAACTATTTGGATTGCAGATTTTTTTGATTTGTTAGTTAATTCTCAAATGGATGAATTAGTGCAATTATATTTAAATCATAAAGAAAAAGATTTACTTGTTACAGTTGACTTGGAAAGAGCTAATATCTTATTGAATGGAAAATTTGGTTTATATCTTATCTTTTCGACTTATTTCTTTACTCCTCAAAGACCTTACATCTGAACTTAAACTTAAAAGTGTATTAAACGATTAGTATGTAAGTTGACACAAGCGTGATATTATACGTAAAGCGTTTAGTTTTTGCGAGGATAGGTGGGTTAAACCGGTTAGAATGGTGGGGGAATAACCGCTATTAACCTGTAGTTAAAAACGGTATGTCGCGAAAAAATCTTTTATGTGTTTTTTATGCATTAACCCGTAAGCAGGAAAAATCACATAACGGCCAGCGTGGGGTGAGGGGTTGTTGGAGTCATAGAGTATTGGGTAGTGATCGTTTAGCTGGCCGGGGGATGGAATTCATGATTAAACGGTTTTACAACCAATAAGCAGAGAAAAGTTACATGACAGGCATTGTCATATGGTGGAGTTGGGTAGGGTGAGAGAGGGTAGTTCTCTTGTTGGGGTCAAAAGATATTGGCTTGTGATCGTTTAGATGGCTGTGTTAGAGAATTCACCTTCAAAGTTTTTTACACCCCGTAAATAGGGAAAAGTTACATGGCAGCCTTTGGTCGGTGGTGGAAAGGTAAGGGGCGTGGGGGAAGGAAGTAGTTAAATGTCGGGGGATGTCAGGCCTAACTCTAGTAACTACAAGTTCGACTACAGTATTAAATATTTCGGTAACGCAATTTGACTAGTAATCGGTCAAAAGCATCCTCTTGACCTTTGTCAGGGCCGGATTTAACTTTTTGCCGCCCATAGGCTAATATATTTTTGCCGCCCTAATATGTCAATATTTTTTGGATATCAGAACGAAAAATTTAGCATTAAAAGAATGTTAACTTCACTAGTAATTCTTGTAAAAATTTAATTAACAAATTTAACAAAAGTAAATCATACAGAACATTAAATAACAATTATTTAAAACAAACAAATTTCATAATATAAAAACAAAATGTAAATTAAAATGATAATAAGTTCATTTTTTGGACTATGTATTATTTAATTATAGGCAAAACCCTATACTAACATTTTTCTTTGAACTTTTTTTTTCTGCAAAATCATTAATTATATCATTAAAATTTACGATTACATTTTTTTTTTAATTTATCGTAAACTTATACCATATTTGCCGCCCTAGGCTTCAGCCTACTCAGCCTTTGCGTAAATCCACCCCTAACCTTTGCTGGTGATTTTGGGGGTGTTAGGATAGGGTTTCGTACTCATGGAGACTTTAAATCAGCGTATTAAGAACTATGAATTCGTAAAGTTTTCAAAAAATTGGCCAAAACTCATTTTCCATAGGGATTGTGCGGAGTGCTTAAAAAACCTTAAAAATACAGTTTGTAACTTATAACAACATTTATGGTTAGATAAAAGTTAACTTAATTTTTTTAAAAGAACAAAAGTTTAGGATATATTTGTCTTTGATTATTCTAATAAGAAATCGTATGAAGCTATAATTTATTTATTAATAAATTGTTAGGTATGGAAAATGTAATAGGCAATCTTTAAGAGGAGTGTTTTAAAAGTATTTGTCAAATTCTTATCGTTTTCGGTTTAACTCAATAATTTTGAAATAAGACAAAATGCATATTTTTATGTATTTAAAATGTAGACGTCATTTTAAATAAAGAATAGTAGTAGTAGACTAAAATAATTCTAAAATTTTAGGTGAGGTCAAGAGTAATAGTTGTAAATTAATTAGTGGACAATAAATTATTTGGTAAATTTTAGGGTCAAGTAACGTTTTAACGTTTTTGATAAAAAAATCAGCACAAAAGACTTAAGCTTTTAAAAATCTTGTAAAAAACTAAATTTAGTTTTATGGGCCTATAATAAAGTTCTATACACCCAAATATGTGTAACAATATACTGGCTTACAGCGATTCTAAAAAAAATGCATTATATTAAATTAAAATGATGTTATAAGTATTTTACTCAGAGTGTGGTTTTCTTTGA
Source organism: Listronotus oregonensis (assembly GCA_019359885.1). Taxonomy (NCBI): domain Eukaryota; kingdom Metazoa; phylum Arthropoda; class Insecta; order Coleoptera; family Curculionidae; genus Listronotus; species Listronotus oregonensis. The sequence continues at coordinate 36,062 of JAHBCN010002055.1, forward strand.
CCGCTGTTTCTATTGTATTGTACTTAAAAATGCGGACTATTTTTGTACCTAGAAGTAACTATTAAGGCCGCTCTAGTTTTAATGTTTGTGTTATTTTAGTCACAAAATCGAATGATAATAACTACCCCAACAATAAACAAACTCATATACCTCTTACAAAAAGCGACTCGGCCAAATCAAGAACGCAGTCAAATGGATATTTGCAGCATGGATATTTGGCAAATATAAAACTTCCTAAAAAAGAATCTAGTGCAGGTTTGGTTCTCCCAAAATTAAAAGTAACTGCAAGTAGTCCAAATATATTAATCAAAAACGACCTAAAAATTGAACAATCAATTGAAGAAGTGAAAAATGAGGTAAAGGAAATTTATTTATTTACTTATTTAATCAATTGCAAAGTTCATTACAGGGATTATCTAATCTAAAAACATGTAGGTACTTAAAAAAAAAGTTAAAAGCATGTTTCGCTTACTGTAGCCTTATTAAGGCAAATGAAAATCTAAGTTTAGATCGTTTTAACAATCGGATAAAAGATAAAGTCCTCTCTTGCTCGAATGGCAGTAAATTCTTCTGGTCTTTTTCCAAAAACATTAGTCAAAACTTTTGCACAAATTCTTTTCCACCCCTATGCTTTGGAGATGAAATTGTTTCTACAACAGCGGCAACTGTTTGCCCAACAATTTGCCGCCAACTCTACCCTCGATCCTCCGGTTAATCTTCCTCTTCCAACAGTTGCCTTTGTTCCTCATAAAATGTTCAATATCATTTTTAATGTCAAACAGATTAAGCGTATCCCTTCTTCTCTTAATATAAAAAAATCGTCGGGCAATCGTCTTTAAAAAATGTGCCCCGGAGCTTGCACTCGCCTCTTTCGACTCTCTTACGACTCGAGCATTTTTCCAGAGAGCTGGAAAGCTGCACGTATACAACCTGCCCCCAAGAAAGAATGAAAAACTCTCCCTTTTAACTATAAACATATATATCTTCTATCTGTTGTTTGCAAAGTAATGGAAAAATTCATTAATTCCCCAATTTTGAAGTTTTTGGATAGAATATCTACAGCTGATCTTCTTTTCTTTGTTTTACACAACTGGAACAAGTCCCTTGAGTTTCTTGATGAATCCCAGATCGTTGCTCTTCACGTATTTAAAGCTTTTGATTAGGTATGGCATTCCTACGGTCTTCCACCAAAACTTTGTTCTTGGCTCTTCAGTTTTCTTTCTAATCGACTTATATTAGTTATTGTAGATGGTCATTCTTCCAGCTTCTATCAAATTAATGCTGGGGTGCCCCAGGGCTCAGTACTGGCACCCACTCTGTTTCTCTCTTCCACAACCAATCCTATCCACAGTTTTGCTGACGATAGTACCCTCCACTCTATTATTCAATTTCTTAAGCCAACCTGTAATTTTGATTTGGAAAACAAGCGCAGATCAATACAGATATCTCTTACACAAGAGCTTAAGGTAATCTTGGATTGGGACACCAAAAATCTTGTCCAGCTTAATGCCTCCAAAACCCAGTCATGTTCGCTATCGCAAAAAAAGTCAGCCAATGCTCATTCGTTACATATAAGCGGCCAAGTTCTGCAAAAAAATAATCGTTCAATCTTATTGATGTTACTATTGAGAATAACCTTAACTGGCACAAACACATTACATCCAGAGCCTCAGCAGCTTTAAAAAACCTTGAATTCCTTTTTCGAGCCAGAAACTCCTTCTAATCTGTATACTGTATCAGACTCTGTTTAGAATATTGTATTCACGTCTGGGGAATTGCGTCTCCTACAACACTTAGCATTCCTAACTTCATTCAGAGAAGAGCTGTTCGTCCCATTAATTATCCCACAATTACAGAAAAGTTTGCTTTTCTTGCCCACCGACAAGCTGTAGGGGGATTTGTCCCTCTTTTATAGGTATTTTCACGGCTTCTGCTCCAAAGAGTTGGCCAGTATAATTCCTCCTTTAGCAGCTTCCAACAGATCAACACGTATTGCCACTTTTATGCATCCTTTTACAGTCCAACTTAAGAGGCCCCGAATTTCCCACGTTTTCCTTTTCCCCCAAATCTCAAAATATTAAAGTCTCGTGTGAAGAAACGCCCTATTACCACACTTCAGACACCCACGGTACGTTAGTACTTAGGCCTTAGCCTTCGTGGAATGTCCCAAGATAAAAAAAAGTTTGTAATCGGCCTTTTTATGTTACATGAAAATACCTTGTTTATTAAGACAAAAACCCTGCATACATTATGGTGTTATAAAATAATCATATTTAACCATGGTGAGCTTTTGGTTTCCAGGTGGTTATTTAGAATCTAATCCGTATTTTTAATTTTATTAACTTATAAAGATTCAAGTATTTGAGACTTTTGTCCTTGTCGGGCATATTTAAAATTGCTATTAAAATGGTGATTATTATCATATTTATATTTTATAAATATTGGTTCGCGTAAGCTGAATTTGGGGATCTTTTAAAAAAGTCTCATATATTCTGCTATTCTAGTTTGAAAATTACGTCCGGTTTGTCCAACTTAGCGTTTCGGACCCAAACCACAGTTTAGCTAATAAACCCCGTTTTCTATTTTTTGGATGTAGTTAATGTTCAGTCAATTGGGCTTTATTTTGTGTAACATAACTTAGATTTCAGTTTGTTTATAGGACTGCACTTTTTTTTCTGGGATTGTTTAATGTTTTTAAAGTAACACCCAGTGGCGGCTGGTGTATATGTGCTGAGGAGCTGCAGCACATAGTCAAATTACAAAAAAAAATTGTGTATAAATTTTTTGTCATTTTATTTATTTAAATTATTTTCTAAAATGCTACCTACGAAGAAAATAATATTTCGCCGCGGGCGATTGTCTCCGTGGCAAATTCAACCACCACCAATGCGAGAGCCATCGTTCGAATCGACCGACATCGACTATCATCGAGACCGATTCGGCTCGTGTGCGATATTTATTCTAGCGCCGCTCAGCCAATGCAGACCGTTGCGGCGTGGTTTTCTTGTCCTCTGCTTTCTCTGGTTTTAACGTATGATTTTAATGCAGGCTAATGCAATAGCGCCGACTAGAAATTTTGAAGGATTACGCACGTTGCCGTTTTATAAAATGTTTTACTGATATAAATTATGAAGTAATGTATACCTATATGTGATATGTAGGCATTTTGTTTCAAGTAGTTTATTGTTTAATAAGAAGAAACCCGTATTCAATACATTACTGCAGACAAAGAGATAATACTTTTAGTAGAAAAAGAGCTAATTCATTCTGTTGAAAATTTTAATGTAAAAGTTACAGAAAGAAAAATTTGTTAGCAAAAAAAATAGGTGAATGAAGTTTATATATAAAAAATTATATTAAATGTTCTATAAATAATTGATTTTAAATCCTTGTTTTGTTAGTTGTGGTTTGCAATCTACATACAGATTGAGCCTATAATTACATACCCAATTTGTCTGTTTACTTTTCATTTATTAGCTTTTATTGACCAACATTTATTTATTAACCAAATGTAAACATTCAATAAATTAAAACTAATAAAAGATTTTTTCCTGTAATTTTTTATTTAGTTTTATTCTGAATAAGGTGTGCATTCAAGTGTCCGCCATACAATAATATATATTTACACCCGGCAATTAGGCCTGAATCATGCAAATAAATATATACAGTAACTCAGAGCTAAATTTTTAATCATATTATTTAATGCAGCACACAGCACAAAATAGTCACTAGCCGCCACTGGTAACACCTATTGAAATATTTGTCCCAGGTGCCAGCCTAAACCTTTGTTTTTGAGGAACAGAAGCTACTTTATCCGATGCATTTCTTATGTACGTAAATATTTTGAAATTGTTTTTAACTTCTTTGATCACCGGAAAATTAATTTAATTGTTTTATTTTTATTTTTTTTTTTAATTTTCAACTACCTATGTTTTTAATTAAATATCCCGTATAAAATGCAATTTGCTTAGCAAAATTTAATTTATTTTCTTAATTTCTTTTAATTCTGACTTAGACGATTGATTGAGTCAAAGTAAATACACAATTGAGGTCTTTTCAACTTGACACTGCAGGCTACAGGGGCTTGTTTATTCCTTGTGTATTTTTTCAGCAAAGGTTTGACACCTTGACAGGTGTAGTAGCCCTTTGCTGTTCTTTCTGGTCTCCAGCTCCTGGTGGTTGGTGTCCACCAAGGGGTTTTTGGGGTTTTGATCTCTTTTGAAGTGCAGGGCCCCTCATATGAGGGTGAGAGGCCTTTTCCTTCCTCTTCGTAAAACAAAAGCCCCCAAAAATGGGTTCTTCTCATGAGCCATAGTGTCAAAATGTTTCTTGGGGTGCGTCCGGTTATTAATCCGTCACTATCCTAATCTGATTCGTATTTAGTTCTAGTAAGGCTTTAATGCTTTCGATGGTGAGTCCAGCATTGATTTACTGTGTTTTTGGGTTTTGAATGTATTCAGTATGACTGATGTTGTGTTTGAATCCCCCGGGAGTCATGTAGCCACGGAAACCGAGGCTTTTGGTCTTCCAAAAACAGGGTTCGGGACCACAAACATTGCGGGGAGCCCGCCTGGCCAGGAGTCTGCATTCCCCCTTTGGTTTCTGTGTCCGGCACCCAGGAAAGGAATTTTGTTGTGGAAGAAGGTTTAGAGGCATTGCAGACAGTTCCAAACCAACCTTGATTGATTTTTGGGGATGCCAAGTTTTTCGCTTGACAAATGAGAAGATAGGTAAATGCCCTGCCCTGATATCTCCTCCCCAAGCTCTGCAGACAAAGTTCTGGCAGACATCCCCGGAAAAGATGGCATTTTTCCCCCCAGGGAAGATAAGCTTTGGAACCCTGGGGTCATACCAGTATTCCTGCGCCGGCGGGCTCCATTGTCAGTCTTGATCCATCGGTATACCAAACCAATTTCAAACCGACCGGGAATCCCCCAAATACCGCCCCGGGTAAGTTTTGGTTGTATGGTCTGTGTGTATTCATCCGTTTTGGCATTGCATCACTCCATCTCATCTTTGGGGTTTGTGATACTGCTCTGTTATTCTGGATGCCTTGGCAGCCCAGAGCACCAGTTGCCGTTCATTAGCTTTATGCTCCTAATCCCGCTCCGTCTTAATAATTGTCCAAGATGGGGAGGCTTAGTAGGGTTTTATGGCTGCAGTTGAGTGCTTTATAGCTCCCGTTATACAGAGATGTTGCTCGCTGGAGTTTGGATAACTCCAGCTCTGCTTTTCTCTGTTCATTTTTCACAGATATTGAACTGAGGTTATATGATCTTACAGCAGTGTACAACCAGTGTACTATGGTCTGAAATCCCCATCTTCCCACAGCTCTTTTGGTAGCCATTATATTTGCCTTTATTAATCATTCTGCATATAAGGATTCCAGGTTAGCTTAGAGTCCAGATTCTTAATTTACTTTATTTTAGGAAATACTGATCAACCGGTGGAACATACTATGATTTGTATTTTTTTAAATTAGGAAAATTATAAAAATTGTCAAATGTAAATAAACAAATTGCTTTAAATAATAGTATTTAATTAAAACAGTTAAATTAATTTAACTAGTGATTAAAGAAATAAAAATAATTTCAAAATAACATAGAAAATGCATTGGATAAGGTAGCTTCCATTAAAAAAAAAGTTAAAACTGGGGGGAGTTTAAGACAAAAAATAATATTGGTAGACATAATAAAAACAATAAAGATACAACCGAATGAGAAAATAAATATGAAGTTTATCAGCTAAACTATAGTTCATGTCCAAAACACTATGTTGGACAAATGGGACGCAACTTTAAATCCAGAATAGCAGAAAATAAAATGAACTATATAATATTAACTTTAAAATATTACATATACTTAAAAAAGACACATTACTTTAATGTCTAGAATTAAAAAATATAGATTATATACTAAATAACTAGGCTGTAGCCAAGGGGTGCCTAGAGGAGGTTGAGTCCCCACTAGAGCGTGCATGAGCCCCCCTGGAAAGATTTTAAAAAGATAGGCAACAATGACGTTCCTTAACAAAAAAGCCTTTTTTAATTAATTGAACAGATTCCACCGTTCGTTTCTTATGAAACCTCTTGTTTACTTATTATAAATAAATAAAACTGGCTTTTTTATATTTCAGTATGAATTAGTAGCCATTACTCTACAATTGCTTCCGCTTGTTAGGCTCTTAAAAATTTAATTCAAATAATTTTAGTTTTTATTAATTTTTTGAAATGGGCCTAACATACATTAAAATATCCAAGAACGAGTTTTATTTATTTATAATCAAATGACTATTGTGCCTCTCCCAAGTCCCAACCATATTGCACCTCCACATACACGGCTGGCAAACCAATTTCTTGCATGCAGAGATTTCAGTGCGATAAAAGGAAATGTCAATTTAATAGGCAAAGGCTTGAGCAAAGTAAAGACACAAAAAACTTGCTGTGGCCGATTCCCCTTCTACCGGCCCAACAAGAAGATGGGAATACCGCGGGCAGGGCATTCGGTGGATGTGGCGGACGACGATTCAGGCAGAATAATGCAATATTTCTATCACTTTAAGTATTGCAAAAAATAGATAGACGCTTGTACTGCATCCCCCTGCATACCTTAGTCAACAATATGCTAACGAATCGCCGTCATCCATCGTCGTATTGGTGGACAGGAAAAATTGTTGTCGGTTGTTTTTTAATCTGGGGCCATACCATATACAGGATTGACAAGGCAAGGGCTTGGGAGCCAATTTTAATGTAATGAAGAGGGATATCTAATAATATGACCACAGATTAAAAAGAGAACGACAACAATTTCCCCTATCCCACTTCCAATACAACGACGCGACGGTCGGCGGCGCCTACGATTCGTTAGAATATTGTCGACAGTGTCATTTCGTAAAATATTTATTAGCAATTTTAGAAATGTTATGGGCTTACCAAAAAAAAGAAATTTGTAAAAAATATTGGTATTTTAGTATGGTTAAAGATACTTTATTATTTCAATAATAGGTATTTATTATTTTATCGAGCAAGACCACATAAATAATTGTACCTGCAAATGCTGCAAAAGGAAATTATACCAGCTGTGTGGAACGTAAATGATAATTTCGGGGGAATTTGGTTTTAGCAGGATGGCTGTCCTGCTCATAACGCAAGGCCTGTTCAGGAATTTCTCACTAGGAATTTTCCTAAACGGCCTATTTGTGGTAGAGGTACTATACCATGGCCGGCAAGGTCACCGGATTTGACTCCTCTTGACTTTTTTTGTGGGCCCACTTAACTTAACTAATTTACAGGTATCCACATGAGAGGTCTGTAAATTTAGTTGATTTACGGGCAAAAATATTGGACATTACTAACTTCATTACACCGGAGGTATTGTCGAATGTTAAAACGGAGTTTTATAATCGGCTCGGGCATTGCAAAGCTCAGCAGGGCAATGTCTTCGAGCATTTATTAAAATGAGAGGAGTTATTTTTTATTATTAGGATTCCTATTAATTTCATTATTTTTTAAGTGTGTTCATGAGTTTTTTAGAATAGCAGTTATTATTTAATTTTTAGGCCTAAGTCTAATAAAAATTTAACAACCTTTTATTACCGTTGAATAAAATACAACAGTGATTAATATGACGGCATAAAAACGCTTGTAGGTGACGGGCATTCCCCGGTCGTTTCGATATTCCATTGTTATCATTCCCTACAGGAACGGAGTAAATTATTTTATTAATAAATGGATAACATATTGTTGGTTTGATTTACTTTAAATGAAATATTTTATTTTATGAAGATTTTTTTAAAAAATCGTAAAAGTTGCTTCCTTATTCGTAAGATCGTAAAATCGGAACCAAATTCGTGTTATCTTACGAATAATCTGGCATCACTGACTAGTGTGTGTGTGTGTGTGTTAAGTGTTGTCGCAGTCCGTTCGAGGTATTTCCCTCTTTTTCTTGGGTCGGTAGTAAGAGAATCGGCAACTCCACTTTTTCTACCTGTCTTTATTGCGCTCAATCCTTTGCCTATTAAATTGACATCTCCTTCTATCGCACTGAAAATCTCTGCACCTAAGAAATTGGTTTGCCAGACATTTATATCTTATCTATTGCATTAAAATTGGCAGGCAAGCTTTTGCCTTGCCAATGATGTATAAGATTTTTTCGTAAAGATGCAACCTTCCCGCGCCATCATTTACTAATATCACTGTGACGTATAAAATTTATTATTTAATTATATTATATATATTTTATATATGATATTATATATATATATATATATATATATATATATTATATATATATATATATATATATATATATATATATATATATATATATATATATATATATATATATATATATATATATATATATATATATATATATATATATATATATATATATATATATATATATATATATATATATATATATATATATATATATATATATATATATATATGTATTTTTAGTACTTCTAAGATTTGTAGTTTATTGGTAAAAATTTATAAAAATGCATATGCTTCATTAATTTAATTAAAACATTTTATTATGTTATTTTTAAAATTAGTGATTTGTTTTTAAACTTTGTAGAAATGGTATCATAATTTTATGGAAGCTTTTGGAGACCTTATAGACTTTTCTCTATTTTTGGATCTTCATTTTTTTCTTGTCAGCATTGCTACCATCATTATGTGTATCTGGTTTGCTGTTCCATTTGTTTATTTAGCGGATCATATGAAAGCACTCAATTACGATGATTTTTCTATGTCTTTCATGATTTCTGCTATTGGAGTAACAAATATAATGGGAATGGTAAGTATGTAAGTTATACAATCAACGAAACAAGTGAAGGAACCTTTGTATGGCTATTAAGCATAGTAGCAAACCCTTACATTCTTAATATTTAAAATTAACTATTTAGTATTAACAAAATATCTTGTCTGTACATGTGTTACTTTGAACGGAGCATCATCGTTAATTTCAATAAAATAAAATGCATGCACTGTAGAATAATACCCATAGACTTATTGAAATATTTACCCACGACTTGTTTTACAAAATAACCTTTTAAAAAATGTAATTTACATTAAACTTTTTTTTAGATTATTATAGGCTTCCTGGGTACTAAAATGAAAGTAGCAACGCTTTACGCAGGATGTCTGTTTCTTTCCGGAGCATCCTGTGCAGCAATGATGATTTTCTCCGGTAACTTTTACCTCCTTTTAATTTCCAGCGGATCATTCGGCCTGTTTTACGCTAGTCAGCATTCCCTGACTCCTGCTATTGTAGCGCAGCTAGTTCCGTTGGACAAGTTTAGCATGGCATATGGACTAAGCTTGTTGTGTCAGGGTATTGGAAAGTTGACTGGACCACCATTAGCTGGTAAGTTATTCCAACTTTTGAAGACATCCGGATGGACATAAACGCAATTCCATCTTAATATTCTTGCAATGAAATATCTAGGCGTGTATAAAGTCATACAGAGTTTAACATAAATATGGAACGCTCGAAATACCTCCCACACCGTTTATCCAATTTTTATGAAACTATGTACTCATAGGTTCGAAATTACGCCGGATCGAATGGTGAGTTCCGCGTCGTTGCCAAATAAACCGTTTTCCTGAAATCGAATGGAACTTCGTTTTTTTAAACGGAACACCCTGTATTTGATTCAGTTTTTGAGTTCTGCTTAAAATTGTGCATACTTTTTGTATAAAGTATTTTTTTCTAACGATAACAGTTTCTGAAAGAATTAAGATTAAAGTAATAATGTGTTTTAGTAACAAATACCTGCACATGTAAGCTTACCTGGAATATCTAACATTGTCAATATTTTGTGAATTATTTACACAAAATGGATCATTTAACTAGAACCCAAAGAATCGAAATATTTATGATACTGGGTTATGGGGACAGAATGAGAACACAACAAGAAGTTTGTAATATTTTTAATGACAAATATCCTGACACAAAATCCGTTAACAAGATCTACTGTAAGCAAAGTTTTTAAAAATTCCGAATCTGACAGTAAAAGATGCTGCACACTCTGGCCGGCTAAAGTTCAACAGATGGTGATAAGGCTCTAAACGTTTTGTTGATTAGAGGAAAATCCCACCTTCTACCAGAATATGGGAGAAGAAAATCACATTTCCCATATGTCAGTAGACCGCTCAAAACCGAAAAGTTTCATCCCTACAAAATAAGCTGGTACAAGAGCTCTCAAGGTAGGTAGTAGTTTAGGAGTGGGTACACTCACCGCGACCGATCGGTCATTGTAGCTCAACTTATATAGAGCTTGAAGACGACTATGCAGACGCTGAATTTGTAATTGTGATGGAGCGCTGCAACGCCAATTCAGATTTTGTCCCCCAGATAGTCTTCTTGACGAATCAACCTTTTTTAAACGGAACTGTTAATAGACATAATAATTGTCGTTATTGGGCCAGGGAAAACCCTCACTGGAAACGCGAAAATCACACCCAGTTCCCTCGAAAAGTAAATGTTTGGGCTAGTATAATAGGTCGAAGAATAATTGGCCCATTCTTCATGGAAGAGACGTTAAATGGGGAAAGATACCTGCAGCTTTTAAGAAATGAAATTGTCCCGGCTCTTGTGCAACTATTTCCAAATAATCGTAAGTTGTGTTAATTTAATTTTTTTACTACTACACTCGCCTACGGCTCGTCTGACAAACTTTCCCATTAGTAAAAAAAGTAATACTTTACTTTTTTTTTGATTAATTTAAAATGATATTTTAGGCAATAATCAAGCACCAAGTGACGAAATATGGTTTCAGCGTAATGTTCGGCAGTATCTAAATAATGTTTTTTTTTGGAAGATGGATTGGACGTTGGGGCACAATCGAGTGGCCAGCTCGGTCACCGGATTTGTCGCCCCTCGATTATTTCTTGTGGGGCCACCTAAAAAATGTCGTTTTCAAAACTAAGCCCACTGACCTTGAGGATTTAAAGTTAAGGATAGCAGCAGAATGTAGGAGAATTGAGGAAACTGACAGCCTTCTAAATGTTTTACATGCTTTTACGCAGAACTTAGCTTATTGCCAGGAAGTAAATGGGCAACATTTTAAGCATCTGATTTAATTTTGTTTTGTTTATTGTTGTTAAGTTATTGCCTCCTGTATTGTTTATTCTTGTATTTGTAGGTAAAATACATTAAGTATTACTTTTAATCTAATTTTTCAGAAACTTTTATCGTTAGAAAAAAATAGTTTATACAAAAAGTATACACAATATTAAGCAGAACTCAAAAACTGAATCAAATACAGGGTGTTTCGTTTAAAAAAACGAAGTTCCATTCGATTTCAGAAAAACGGTATACTTGGCAACGACGCGGAACTCATCATTCGATCCGGCGTAATTTCGAACCTATGAGTACTTAGTTTCATAAAAATTGGATAAACGGTGTGGGAGGTATTTCGAGAGTTCCATATTTATGTTACACTCTGTATAATAACTTAAATTGTTTTCACTTTTATTTTTATTATTTTTAAAATGACAGAGCCGCCAGTTTATGGTTTCGTTGCAAAATACTTAATAGTTAGATTTCTTATAAATAAGGGTACCAAAGTAATTGATATTTTGCACTGACTTTAAGTACAAGAAGGGCGTTGCCCCATGCAAGAGATTTAAAAATTCGACAACACAACCATTAAAAGATCCTAATTAGTGTATTTTTTTATGCTCGAGAACAGAGCAAAACACCTAAGCATTCCTTTCATATCGAAGTCAATTTGCAGAACCATCAAGAACGATTTCAGAACATTTCTATAAGTTAAAAAACACTTATTCTTTTAAAATGACGAGGTGTTTTCTTGACCAACTTTTTGAAAGAACTGCATAGGATTACTGCCCCCTATTAGTCTGGTTTTTCTTACTTAACAAGTTAAACTTGCATTTAGTTCAAAAAGAAGAAACAGTTTAATTAAGACTGTCATTTTGCTGCTCGATAACGCCCGACCCCATACTGCCTAATTGACTACAAATATCCCCAAAAATGCATTACGAGGTTGTTCCACGACCACCTTATAATCCGGATTTATTATCCATCTCTTGACACTACTAAAAGAGGCACTGGGGCGATCAAAAAGACGATGATGTTGGCGGTTTGTGCATCATTTGCTTAGCATCATAAATATCAAAAAAGGACTAGAATTCTTACTAAAATTAAAAATGGAACACATGCATAGCTAGTGTTGTAAATGAAAATATTTTCAGTGGACAATGTCCATGAAAATGAAAATAATTTAAATTTCCGAACGTGTCTCGTAGATATTGGCAATTTTGAAAATATTGAAAAAAAGTAAGAACACGTTTTAAACGATTCAAAACAAAGGTTTATATATGTTAGCGTCAAATACTGAAATCTGTCATTCCGTGAAATGACTTGTCAGTATATGTATTGCCGGCAATCAGCAAAAAGTTCTTAATGTATACTTGTAACTTGTAAATCTTCGATTTCCATTGCCTAAAACGGCTCCGAAAATTGCTCAGAACGCGCTCAAGCATTGTACATTTCCCCTAATTATGGGTCAAGCAACCCCAATTATTAAAGTAAAACAAAATATTGTACTATTTTTTTCATTTTATTTTTAGGTTATCTGTTTGATTTGACCCAATCCTACAGTCAATCTTTTTACCAAGCAGCAGTATGGATCGTGGTGGCTGGAGTATTTATCGGTATTATTCCCTATACAAAAACAAGAAAACTAGGGTGGCGATGACATCTTATTTATGAAATTTAAATTAAATTTTTAGTATTAAATTTGTCAATTTTTATATCAAATACCCAATTATTACATAAAAAATCCCAAAACCGGTCTATACATCATTGTCCCTTTGGTGTGAACCAATAAGCTAACATCATAGATAGAAGAGCATTTTATTCATAAACGCAATCGAGAGCTGCGGCCAACATGTTTTTGTTTATTATTGGCGATAGAATGGTACAAGCATAGTTTGTACTTACTTGTGAAATGATAATCCAGGAATCATATCCGTCACTTTACACACTTGGCACTGCCTTACCATTTTAATTTATTAAAAGTACTTACACAAAACTGAAATTTAGCATTTGAATGGATTCTGAGAGGAAAGGATCACCCACTCTGTGTTACAAAAATGGCCCTCCAGTTGCAGATGGCATTGTGTTCCAGAGGGCCGTTTTTAAACTTTACTTTATATATTGCGGTCAAGGTCATTGGTTCTCATTGGTTTCCTAAGCTACACCAGCACCTATTAGTAAGGGCCACTTTTTGAGCAAAACAGCCATAAAAGAGGGTGATCCTTTACTTCTCTAGAATCCATGAGCGAAGCTGAAGGTGGCGGAAGTACGCTTCTACGAAAAATCCGCTGTTGTCGCGTCTTTATTAGTAGCTGTCCAAAAAGAAAATAGTATTTTGACATCATTACTTTTCTGTGTTATACTTTATAGTAATAAATATAACAAATATTATTCACAATTTAATATACAATTAAAATTTAATCATAATATACTATCACGTAAATGAAACAGAAAGATACTTGGCAGCCACGCTTTACGACAAAATAGTATCTGTATTGTAACCATTTTCCCGGGTTTTGGTGGATTTTATTGTTTGAGTACAGAGGTTCATTCATCGCTAGGCAGAACCTTAGAATGTGCGTTTATGATGCCACACTTATGCCAAATCGATGCTTTCTCCAGTTAAACTAACAGCTCATTGGTGTGAACGCAACGTAGAAAAATTATACAATTCTTTTTCTTCTTTCTTTTATTCGGCCGGGTCAGAAAAGACCTTAAAACAAGTCTTAAGAAGCAAAACGGACTAGTTTCTTAATACATATGCCGTTACTGAAGAATAGTCAATTAAAAGATGGTACCATCAAACAAAAAATACTTCTTTTAATAAAATGATTTTGTATTAATTTTAAGAAAGAATGAATTAATTTTATTTATAAGAGAAAGTTGCTATTAAAATTAGAAGATAGAAAGATGTAACATAAATATCTGAAATGCCAAAACACAAATAGTCACTATTCTGGCAAAGTTTAGCGTTTAATATTTTACATTTACATATTGGTAAATATAAAACATATTTAATATGATTAATAAGATTTACTTCGTAAATTTTGTTGTATTACAGAGTTTGGTTCAAGACAAAACAAATTATGGTATAGTCTGTCTCAAAGTATATCGTTATGGCCTTTGACGAACCATACCCCAATAAATTTTTAACGATTTTATTACCTATTGTTATTGGGTAAACCCATTTGTTCATAAGGGCAGGGGTGGGCCAGGTATTTCTTGAGTATTAACCATTAGGCATATAAATATTTTGGCTAATATTTTAGTGGCAGTGTTAAATAACCGTTTTTACTGTGCGTTTCGAAAAAGTTGTTATACGACAATATAACTATGTCGCGTCGAAATCATTTGTCATTAGATGCAAAACAGGTTGTGAAAAATGTGTATGAAACTTTAATCAGTAGAGGTCTAATTAAACAAGAAGCTTTAAAAGAAACTTGGCTACGTACAAAACCTCCAATATCATCGATAAGGGATATTATTATTAGTGAAGAATTGAACAAAAGAAAAAAAAAGTAGTGATTTTCAATCTCACCCTATAGACAATAGTGACATAGTGATAATAAGAAGAAAATATATTGTGTTTATGAAAGCGGAGTTATTCCTACCTTGGATAAACTGAAAAAGAATCTAGACGAAGACGAAACCAATATAAATATTAGCCGTGCCACCCTCCATAGAGTTGTTTGTAAAATGGGAATTACATACCGCAAAGGACAAAGACAAGTAGTAATGGAATCGCACGGATAACGCACTTGGAGATTTAATTACCTTTAAGAAATTAAAAGAGATAGGTTTGAAAACAGATCCATAATTTACCTTGATGAAACATGGTTCGATACACACGACACAGTATCCAAAGGATGGGTTGATTCCAGTCAAAACTGTCAGACGAAAGCACCTTCAAATAAAGGAAAACGCATTACCATTATACACGCTGGTTCAGAAGACGGATTTGTCCCAAACTGCTTGCTGTTGTTTGCAAAGAATATTAAGGATTCTAGCTTGGATTATCATGAGGATACAAGTGCAGAACTTTTTGAAAACTGGTTTTATCTTTTAAAAAATATTCCAAACAACAGTGTTATTGTCATGGATAACGCAAGCTACCACAGCCGTCTGCTACACAAAGCACCAGCTTCATCAAGTTCAAAACTGAAATCCAGGAATATTTGTTAGAAAATGATATTTATTTTAAATTCAGTTACAAAAACGCATCTTTTGGAAGTCCTAAATTCATATGCAATTAAAAAACAATATGTATGTGATAATTTGGCTGAACAGGCTGGCATACTGTCTTACGGTTCTCCGTATCTGTATGTTTAACCCCATAGAGCATTTGTGGAACAAGTAAAATCAAAGATCAGAGCAGAAAATGTTACACCTACTTTAAGTCCCAGTGTTATAAATTTGATAAAAAATGAATTACTAACATACCAGTTGAGAGCTGAAAAATTCACTCAGCACATTATAAAATTGAGGACTCTTACATTTCTATCCAAAACAACATACTTAAATCCTATTGTAATTAATCTCAATGATGACTCTGATAGTGAAACATAATTAGATTTAGATATTTGGATTAAAAATGTAATTATGTATAGATAATGCAGTTATAAATTTATTATAACTTTGCATAAATTTAATTTCTTAATGTAATTTTAAGATTATACTTACCTAAATAAATAATAAATTATAAATCTTTATATTATTAAAGTCCGTCCCTAATGTTCTGTCCTTTAATACCTACCGATCCGCAGTTTTATTGCTGTCGGGTTCCATAAATAAGAAAATAACACTATACTTGAAGAAAGAGCTAACATGTAACTTCTGATTACAAGACTTCTAGTAAAATTAGGTCTCGTAGGTACAAAGCACTCTTCTTAGTAAAATGAATATCAGGATTTACTTTCCAAAATTTTACCTTCCTATATTCTTGCAATAGTAAATAATGATTTTAGCAATTGTTTTGTAATATGGTTATCTGTTCGCAATCTTCAAAATCAACCATAAGAAATACCAAAAATAAAACAGAAATATTTTGACTTTTTGATTTGCCAAACTCGTCACAAATATATTACAAACCTATGCCAGGCAACTGAAGAAAAGGTACGTCTACTTGCTCTTCAGGCCCCTGAAAGTAATGCTTGGATTAACACACTTCCATCTTCGGGAAATTTGTTAGATAACCAAACATTCCATATTTCCATCGCTTTCAGACTTGGTCTGCCTGTGTGGACAGAACACCTGCGTTTGCGACGAAAATGTTGATATTTATGGCCTACATGGATTTAGCTGCAAAAAAGCGCAGGGCGTTATTCTAGACACAATCAGATAAATAACATTATCAAGAGAGCTCTGATTTCAGCTGAAAATCCTTCTGTGTTAGAGCCTCTTAGTGTTTGCAGAAGCGATGGAAAACATGTAGATGGAATGACCTTAATTCCCTGGAAATATGGAAAACAATTACCTTGGACGCTACTTGCCTAAACACTACCAAAAACAAAATAATAAAAACAGTCAAAACCAATAAAATATCAACTCCGTACACAAATATATGCAACTGCAAAAATAACACCATATAAAAGCTTCGGCTTGTGGCACGACTTTGTCCACAGTTGATAATGCTAGTAACTTTTAGTGTCAGGGCCGCCAACAAAAGCCGTACTTTGCACACCCTCACGTTTTGGACTTTTGCTATCCCCGCTCTCACCGATGTCATAACCCATTTAGATTAATAAACTCTGATTTGACTCTTAGACATCGAACTTATTTAACAAAAATAAAACTACAAATTGTCATAAACTCGTTTAATAACTGCTTAGAAATACTTTAGAGGACAGGTATTTACACAAAACGAGGATAATCACCCAACTTAAATTTACCTCAAAATTATATACAACATTAAATTAAAACTTTTATGAAAAAATACACAACTGAAAACATTAAACACATTAAATAAATTCATTTAAAAATTGGTATTAAATAAGTGAGACCGATATAGATACTTAACAAAAAAGAGCTGCCAATGCGTCAAAGCAAATATAGTAACATCGTATCTGCATCCAACAAGTAATACAATTTAATATTAGCACTAATAAGTTTAAAATGCATTGATATTTTAGAAATTTCAATTAATTTTAACATCATTACCAATAATCATTTTTTACAGACAGCCCTAATTTTTTGTTAGATGTCAGTTTATCGACCTTACAAAAAAGTATAAATCACTCTGATTATAAAAACCAAAAGTAGTTATCGGCGATTTAGAATAAGGAGCAAACATGCAGCAATTAGGTAATACTCTGACTAGCTGTAAAACTGATATTTAGATACACATTTTTTCACAGTGTTCCTAGCTCAGATTACCAAATTGCAACCGTATAACCTCCCTTATCTGGATCGCTCATAAAAAACATAAAAAATATGAATTGTACTAATCATCCTAACAGGTTCTATTGAATACTGTTTTATCGGCATAGAAGACTATATTCTTAAAACTATGACTCTAAAATATATATTCTAGTAAAAGACCTAAATAAGTATTTCGAATGCTGGTTTAGTAAAAACCACTAGGCGATTTTCAAAATTTCGAATATCCAAATTGCAAAAAGTATCTAAATTTTCGTAAGGTAATTTTAGAAAGTTTGCCTATATAATCACAGGTATTGCTCATCAACTTTACCGAGTTGAAAGACAAACCTTAACTATGTTAAACAACTATTTATATAAAGGACTTTAAATGTAATACCACGGAGCTTAATTGTTGTATTATTTCAAACTACTTTTATAAAGTTAAGGGATATTAAAAGATTGTTACCGAAAAAATGCTTAAGTATTTGTAAAGAAGTCGTCTGACTTATCCAATCAACATCATGTTATTTGTTATTATCTTCAAATTTAGTCTGACCAATTTATGTAGCAGCTCATTTCGTATTTAATTCACCATTGTTAAAATAGTTTATTTCTAAAACTAAAGTTACACAGCCTTCTACTTTAAATTCATCAAAAATATTATTCTATAAAGTTAAGGAAAATACACCATTAACTTTCTAAATATACATTTTGTATTTTGCACGTTTTCAGACAATCATAATAATATATTTTAATCACTGTTTCCATATTCTGATTTTTAAAGATATACACGGAAAAATGTAAATTAAAAGAACATCAAAACTTTAAACACAAATAATATCATTCTATTGCACACCATTATTTCCTTACAAAGTACGTTTTTTAAAGATATTAACCTTTTTTAGCATTTACATGACTGCGTTTTTGCATTTAGGGCGTTACAATGTTGTCCTCATTGTACCGGGTGTCCAAATAAGAAAGGACGCCGGCTGTATCTCAGAAAATGTTTATCTTACAGCGTTGGGCAAAAAATATTTTTAGTAAACATGGTCAAGAGAAATGGCTGGAAATGATTTTCAAGTTTCTAAAATGGCCGCTAGAGGGCGTAACTGCAATCTTGAATCTAAAAGGTGATGTTTCTGTGAATTTTGCTATATTAACCTAACAAAAAAATACCTGATTTTTAAAGTCGAAGATAATTTAAACCTTTTTTGTTTGACAATTTTTGCTGTATCTCTAAAAATAAAGTGATGGGGGGTATTTAAAGGTTTGTGTAAAAACACCCTGTATCTTCGAAACGGCTAAGCCGATTTTAACAAACTTGAGCTAGTTAAAAGGAGCTATTCTTGGTCTATAAATGTTGTATTATTTGAAGTTTTGTTAGTTTCACATGTCGCTGCTAGAGGGCTTTTTTCGAAATTCCGACCGAAACAGTTAATTTTCTCAATAAAATTAAATGCATTGGTATGATTTTTTTTTCATAAAAAAGTAGCTAAATGGTGCTTAAACAAGCTCGCGAAAACGATATCTCAATATCTTGTTCCTTACCTAAAATTTAGGCCAAAGAAAATTTTATACGTCAATATCTCAAAAACTATAAAAGCTACAAGAAATTTTATATGACATAAATTATGCATTTTTACGGAACCTTTAATTTAGGTTATATATTCTTTTCGCCTAAATGCAATTCTTTACGAATTATAATCAATAGGTCGAATTTACCGGATTTTATTAAGGTATACCCCTAGAATTCGATTTTTTTATTATAACTCGTAATGCATTTAGACGAAAAGATTATATAACCTAAACTAAAGATTCCGTAAAAATACAAAATTAATGTCCTATAAAATTTGTTGTAGGTTTTATAGTTTTTGAGCTATTGACCTATAAAATTTTCTTTGGCCTAAATTTCAGGTAAGGAACAAGATATCGAGATACGGTTTTCACGAGCTTGTTAAGGCATTATTCAGCTACTTTTTTAGGAAAAAATTATACCAATGCATTTAATTTTTTTGAGAAAATTAACCATTTCTGTCGAAATGTCGAAAAAAGCCCTCTAGCGGCGACATGTGAAACTATTAAAACTTTAAATATTATAACATTTACAGCGCAAGAATAGCTCTTTTTAACTAGTCTAAGTTATTTAAATCGGCTTAGCCGTTTCGAAGATACAGGGTGTTTTTTACGAAAACTTCTGAATCCCCCCCCCTTGATTTTTAGAGATAAAGCAAAAATTGTCAAACAAAAAAGATTCGGATTATCCTCGACTTTAAAGATCAGGTTTTTTTGCTAGTTAATATAGCAGAATTCAAAGAAACATCACTTTTTAGATTCAAAATTGCAGTTACGCCCCTAGCGGCCATTTCGGAAAATTGAAAATATTTTCCAGGTTTTTCTCTTGGCCGTTTAATAATAACTTTTCTTGCCGCAAGTCCCTACGCTAGATAGGTTCCCAGATGCAGTACCTCGCATTCTTAGTTGGCCACCCTGTACATGATCATTAAATCTATTAGACCTATTAAGAGAAGGCCTTTTATAACAAGAAAATGGAGCAGAATAAGCCAAAGAGCTGGAGTGCACCTATGGACATAAAACCAATCCCGCTTTAACCAAACAACCAAATAAAATACTCTTTACGCGACTCACGACTGAATTAAAAATAAAGTTTAAAATAAATGTATTAACGTGAATAAACTAAGAAATGATACTTAAAAAACAAAACATCGAATTTAACGATAAACATCAGTTTTATTCCGCCATGCTAAAGAAATATCTTTTTCGTTTCGAATAATGTGTTAAAATAACCTCAGGAAACTCATAACAAGCACAAGCTCAACGTAAGGATCGCGAGTAAAGCAAAAACTCTGTCAAGAAAACTTTAATAAGATTATCTTTCCGTAACTATTTATTTCTTCCTTTTTTCAAGAAAAAAATACTGGAAACTGTAACCTAGCAAAATATTTTGTTCCAAATTCAATATTATACATAATAACAATGCCAATTTTTTGTACGACCTGAGATTCCAACATTTATGAATAAAGTATAAAGGCTTTATCTACATAAGATGAGAGAGGTAGGTGGTTCCCTAATTTCACTTATAAACTACTGTATTAAGAGCACATACACCATACTTTTTAAATCCAAAATGTACCTTCTATTAAAGATTCTAAAAAAAATAAGTAAAGTTTGACCAAAATATGTTTTCCTTTAATTGATAAGGCCTTTATGACGGCTATCGTGATAACAAATAAAAACTTTTCATAAAATGTAAATAGTACAGAAACTAAGAATTGAAAAAACAAACAGTCTTTACATAAAAGAACATTAGGTATGAAAAAACACTTACACATAGGTACTGTCTACGTAGCAGTTCTGAGAATAGGTAGCAAGTATATTAAACAAAATGCCATATATTGTCTAGGAAAAAAGCTTTACCAAGTTGTCGGACATATTTAAAATATGATCCACCTAATTAATCTATCTTTTAGCTAACATTGTCCCTACCGAGGAATAAGGCCTATTAAATTAAGTAGAACAATACCGTCATATTTTTAATGGCATACATGCTCTTTGCTACTAAAGCTAGTTCAACTTTTTAAGCAAGCTATATTTAAACTCTGCATCGATGAAAATATTTAAAATTGCCTACATTTATAATACTATATCGACAGAACTTGCCTCATTAATTATGTTCGTTTTCAATGTATCATTAGATTTTTAAAATATATATAAGTTCATACTTTTTTTAAATTTTTGAAGAAAAACTTCACCAAAGGCTTATTTGTATGACCTATTTTGTGTTGTTTAATACAACGTAATATTAATAATAAAACTGTGGACCTTTTCCCAGCATGGATCAACTAAAAAGTATTTTTGTAAAACCTATTATTTATAAGTTGTTCAGAAAACCATAATTAATGTGTGTGTAAAAACTGAATTACAGAAAGAGGAATTAAGGAAACATAAACGACATTTTTAATACTAACGCTTATAAAAATACCTTCCTAGTCATTATGACATGCAACGTTACTCGTCACATTTATTTAAAAAAAAATGTCTAAAATAAATTAAATGAACCAAAAATGCAAAGTTCTATTTCCAGGAAATTATTTCAAACCCTGTCAGTGTATATCCAAATCTTGTTATACATTTGTTAACTAAAAAACGACTTTATTTAAACAATACTGATCACCAGACTCTTTATTACACTTGATGGTTCTCTTTAGGTTGCAATGAAGAAAATTCGTTAATTTTGTTATCATTAGAAGATTCTTTTATGGATGTCTCAGAAGAAGATTTCTCCCTCATGAATCTTTTATACCTATTAGTCACTGGAATTATAATTAACATTATTCCTGAGATTGCTATAAACAGACCTGCCAGATAAAAGGACAGGTGATAGGTCCCGGTGATGTCATAAAGCCACCCTAAAAACAAATAAAAAAATAGAATTATATGAAAGTCCACAATAAGAAAATAAAGAAATAAATTACTAAATTCCACAATATTAACGTATAAGAACGAGTAAAAATTGGGAATTTTGATAAAGTAAAATACACAACTTGCACGGTGCAGGTCCTTAAATATAAGGTAGTTATACTACTGTGATCAAAAACTAAGGTGAATAGTTCATTTAAACTTCCCGCGCATGCCGATTAGGGCAAATTGTTTTATTTTTAAGTTAGTACCACTGCTAGTAACATCTGGTAAAAATTTGACATCTCTAACAGCATTAGTATTTAGTTTACGCTTGGTTTTGTGAACAAAGAAAGTTGATTTTGCGATTTTTACAATGTCTAATTTTGTTGAGCAACGAAGTGCGATTAAATTTTGCTTGCTAAATAAAATTTTTTTGTGCCGAAACGTTCAAAATGCTACAAAAGGCATTTGACAATGATACCATGTAGCAAAAAAATGTGTATAAGTGGTATAAGGACTTCAAAGAGGGCCGAGAACTTGTTGCCGATTTGGAACGCTCTGGACGACCATCAACACCAATTGACGAGCAACACATCTAGAAAGTGAAGGATTTAGTGTTTGAAAATCGACGATTATCTATTAGAGACCTTGTGGATATGGTGGATTCAAGCGATGTCGAAGGATCATTTGGGTCTCAAAAAAGTGAAATCACGTTTAGGGTCAAAATTTTTCAATTTCATGGAAAAAGAACGACGCAGAGAAGTTTGTACAGACATGCTTGACAGCTATCAGGACGTTATAAACGCATTATTACTGGTAATGAGACTTGGATCTATGCATACGACCTGGAAACAACCGACCAATCGAGTGAAAACCCTGCGAAAGGTGAACGACGGCCACAAAAATCAATGCAAAGTCGTTCAAAAATCAAGGTCAAGCTGACTGTTTTTTTCGATTATCGTGGTGTGGTGCACTATGAATTCTTTCCACCCGGCCAAACAGTCAATACGGAGTATTATTTGAATGTTATGCATCGTTTGCATGAGGCTATTCGCAAGAAACGGCCGAAATTGTGGCGAGACAATTCTTGGGTTTTGCGTCACGATCTCACACTGCATTGGTTATTCGAGACTTTTTGGGCAAAAATTCTTTTCAGTTGCTCAGCCGCCGTATTTGCCTGATTTAGCTCCGTGTGACTTCTGGCTGTGCCCAAAACTGAAAAGACCACTTCGAGGACACCGTCTTGAGTCGATTAAAGAGATTCAACGTGAATCGCTACGTGCATTGACGTTGACACAAGTGTATTTTATCGTAGGGGGAAATAGATTTGGAAGAATAAATAAAGATCTTACCATTTTATAACAAAATTTACCTTAATTTTTGATCACAGTAGTAAGCCTTAAAACTTTGTAAAACCGTTGCCGGTTACTTTTGGGTTACCATCACCCCATACCGTCCGCTATTCACTGACACTCACACACTTCACGATTTTATCAAAACCATTATTCTGAAGGCTACTCAGACAAAGTTGAAAACTAAGGTTTACCAAAAAAAATCTATAGTTTTAAGCTAAAAAATATTGATTTCTTAAGGCGGAATCACATTGCGCAAATCTTCATGCGAAGGCATTAGTTTTTATATCTGCAAATCAAATTGACTGCTTTTGGTTTATCGCTAAGGCAGTCTACATTGTAGTCTGGGAGGCCACCGCAAAAAAGCAAGCCAATAAGAGATACGCATGAAACATTTTTTTTTTTAATTACTATGAACTCAGTGGGTTCAAATTGCATTTAAAAAAAATCCAGGTGGTTTAAATGGAGGCTGTTGGGTAGCCATCTAAGAGTGGCATACCTTACTATCCAAATACCATATTTCTCGTTGAAATACTAAGTTAAAAAAACCTATAAAAAAATCAAATCGTTTGGTTTCAAAGGCAACGCAGATTTTTACTATTAATTAAATTTTGAATCAAAAACCTAAATATTTCCAAAACGGCTAAACAAAATGTCAGCAAACGATATATTTTTGAAAAGAGGGTGGATAGACCTTTCGTTCTAAATAAAAATATACCGGTTGTTCCATTAAAAAAAAGTTAACTCATTCATTTTTCTTAACTTCTTAATGTGTATTTGTTTCTTTCGTTATGCTTAAAAGATAATGAATAAAAAACTATGAAACTTTTATACAAGAAGTTATTTTTTATCCTTTTTAGTTATCGTTGTTAGTGGGTATCAAAATATAAAACTCTGTGCATAAAACTTAGCTTTTATAATATAAATTACATTATAATATTATTATAACGTAATAGCAATTACAATTTATTTAAGTTTAGTGGTGTCCGGAGGGAAATGTCACGATGCTGTGTCTGGTAATCAATGACGTAGTTTCTAATATAATCCCGAAGAAAAAATTAAAAAACTAAGATTTATAATCTGACGATTATAAGTAGCAAAAACATAACCTTTGCTACCTGTTTCTTTTTATAGAAAATCGTTTCTACTCCCATTGGGTATATTGCGCAGAGGAATTTTCAGCCTTATACTATGACGTAAGTCACGGGCTTTTAGACTAATAGATCTGGAGATATTAAAAAAAAGTACTTTTAAACACCAATTTTTAATACCTGTAAACCCTTATGGAAACATTTTCGCAATTATGTAAATGTACATCTTTTTTCACATTTTTATGTAGATACGCCCTTTAAAATATGTCATTACAAATTCCGGACACACGATATTTTTCAGTAACTGGTGTTAAAAATTTTATTTAAAGAATCCCAACTCTACCCTGTATAAATATAGATTAGGAAGTTGAATAATACAAACTAAGAAAAAAGCAACATGACGTCCACAAATTATAATCTAAGATTCGTAAGTCGATGCTTCTTAATAATATAACTTACGAAAACAGTTCCATATGTTTTTATTAAAAAAAAACCTTTAGGAGGGGAAAGAAAGAGAAAACTTAAGAACACTAAGAAGTTTTCGCTCATTAGTTCAAGAATCTACCTATCCCAATTAAAATAAAAGCATAAGTACAAAGAAGTACAAGATTTTTGCACAGTGGGTCATAAAGAAGCTTTTATAATTTCAACTGCCTTCAAATATAAACCCGGAGCACGTACAGGGTGTATGGTTGTAATTTGACACCCCGCCCACAAGTTTTATTGTAAGTTATATCACAAAATGGTAAATACAAAAGTTCGAAACAATTTTTTTAATTAACAACTGTCTAATAGCTTAAAAATAAACTTTAAGTTACAATTTCAACTGAAATGAATTCTTAAAAGTGTTCTGAATACACCATATATTTTTTTAATTATTCAATTAATATGTAATACCCTAAAAAAAATATTTAGTACGACGTACTCGGTTTTGACGCCGAGCGCGCAAACAAATATGTCGCGCAAGGGCCCATTTTTGGTTAGCCTTGAATTAACTAGCTCACTCACTAGCTCTCCTACTATTATAAATATTGTCTCTTCTTAAATAACAAATAAATAAAAAATATTTCTTCCCTTTCGATGCGTTAAATGCAAACATGAATAATGAACAGCTCGACGGAATATTGGGTCTGTTTGTTGTTCAAAAATTGTTTACCCTATTTTACACTTTTTGTATACACCTAATCTTAAAATACACCTTCAATAAGAACGCTTACTATTTCTGAATAAGAAACAGATTTAATATTTTTTTGATAGATAAATGGATTTTATTTTGCGACAACAATCTTTCGCCTTGGTAAAAAACCGCTTTTTTTATCTCAAGTTCCAGTCAAGCAACAATATCATTCCTTTTACCTTTAATATACAGCCGCTAGTAAAAGTAAATAATTTACAGTTAAAAAAAACTAAAAAAAAACACGCTTTTATAGCAAACCGGCCTAAAAAGTAGAAAATAATTTTTAATAATTTAATAATAGTCAAAAAGCGTGGGGTTCAATTCACAACATTTAATATCAAGCAGCACACGCTTTTTTACCATTATTGAATTATTAAAAATTATTTTCTACTTTTTAGTCTGGTCTGCTATTTTTTAGTCATAAAAAATTTAATTTTAGTCATAAAACAACATCAAAACTAATCTGAATCAAAAACTTCGATTATGGCGAATGCGCAAGGATTGTCATTTTGAAAAATAAAAATATATACTTATATTTTTTATCATGTTGATCCTGGTTAGGATAGTTACAGGATTATTGTATTGTCATCGGGCCTTGACCCCTGTGCAAATTTTCAATTTAATCATACTTCTTAAAATTGATGAAAATTAGGTTAAAAGATTTTGTTACATAGATAGGTTCATACAGGTGAAGTTAATATAAGCGTGTTAAAAAGCGCACCCAGACGTCACTCGAGCCAGAAAGGTAAGTCGAGCTATAGAGACCGAAAGTAGAGCGTGCATTTGATAATATGAAAACACATTCTTCTTAACTGGATATAGGTATCCAGCTATACCTACCGCGTCGCAGAAGATTTCGTAATGTAACTGAGAAAAGAAAATGTTTTCCTGAACGGTGAGAAAAGTTATGTTTACTTTAAGTATACGTCAAAAAATGGTAATACATGTTAGTGTGTGTTATCAATGTGTTTTATTGAAACAATAAGATAACCCTCCCCACTTCATAAACCAACAACCTATAAATAAAAAAGTCGTAAAGGAGAAAGTGTAATAATTTGAAAACCTTGTCTCAAGTTATTTGAGACATCCACTACTCGCAGCTGTTTAATATTGACAGTACAAGTCCGCTTGTAAAGGATTTTAAGAATTTAATACAAAAAGATCAGTACGGGTTTGCTATTTCTACTTACAATTTTGGGGTTTATTATCTAACCACCGTGGTCCGCTATTTTTACCTTTTATTCAATTTACTTTCTTATAAGGATCGAGGTTTTTATACAGGGTGATTCCTAAGTTGACGCTTTTTTTAACTGTGTATAAAACTCGTTAAAATAAGCAAATTTTATAAATAAAACTTTTTCAAAAACCCAAAAATAACAGGCCTACATAAATATATTTGTAAATGTATCAAATGCAGGTCTGGGCATAAAAAGATAGTTTATTTCTTATTTACGTTTGTTTTTTGCCTTGTTCACGCATTATGAATCAGTCGCTCCGCTTTAACCGTTTGAGGCGAGGGCTGCTTTGAAATCATTGTTAAATCACGGAAATGGCACAATACCAAAATAGTGAATACGTGGATATATTGTTCATTTATGGAGAGTCGTTAATTTGCGGCCGCTGCTTCGAGGTTGTACATGCGATGGTTTCCCTTGCGGTCTCATCCTGGATCCAAGTGTTTTATTAACCTCGTTCAACGGGCTAGGGATACTGGCGATTTGCAAGAGCATCGTGGAGGGCATGCAGGAAGACCGAGAAATCCTGAAAATTTGCGAAGGAAAGAACAAGTTTTAAATCTAATCAGGAAAGATCCAACAAGTACTCGGGTGATTGCAAGTCAGGTCGGTTTAAGTCAAAAAAAGTGTGGACAACATTGCGGGATAATCACGTTCAACGTGTCCAAGCACTACAGCCCGAAGACTTTCTGGGCGGTGACAACTTATTTAAGACAGGGCCGTATTCGACACACTTAACGAATGTAAGTTCCTTATTTTTTAGTATTTTGAAAAAAGTTATTTATTTTAATAAGTTCTACACAGTTAAAAAAAAACGTCAACTTAGGAATTACCCTGTATACTAAGGTAATTCCATCACACCCTATATTTATGTTTTGTAATACCACCTGCAATGTGTAATTAGAGCAGCGGAAATTACACATCACACGCAGTTTACGAGAGGCAATATATCTCTAATAATAAATGTTTGCTTACCTCCCAGAGGAGGCCCAATCAAATTTGCAAACCCTTGTACTAGTAGTAGGAGTCCATAGGCGTTCGTAAACCTGTCCAATGTTATTAGCTCAACCAGAATTACACATGTTAGTGAATAATTAGCAGCTATAAGAAATCCAAAAGCTCCTGAAATAAAGCATAGTATGCTATAGTCGGTAATAAGAGGGATTAAAGCTATAAATCCACCGCAAAGGGCCAAACATATGGCATAAATCATGCTGGCGTTCGCCCAAGATCGATCTCCAGCCCATCCAAGGATAATCTGCAAGAAAAGAGGATATAATGCATTAACAATCTGCCGTTAAATTTAAATTTTGCTATTTAACTAAATTATTTAAAAGTAGCAATTTAAACGGCTTTTCACTATAAACTCTCTTAGCTTTAAGTGATACAGGGTGTTTAAAAAAGACGCGGCAATCTTTAAACATTCTAAACATAGATCTGGAAATATATTGTTTTTAAGATACAGGGTCTTAAGTTTCATTAAATAATGGTTTAAAAAAATAATATCTTTTGACAGATTTTTCCAATTTGGTAGCGTTATTTGTATAAGATAAAGTAAATCGATTAAAATTATTTAGTCTATCGGCGTCAGGGTGGCACCAAATTTATTGACAAAAAATGTATGCTACTGACTTTAATTAAATTTCAATTAGTACAGAAGATGAGGCATTTTGGCTAGGAATTTTTTTGTACTGCATGGATTTATCTGAAATTTTCACAGAAGGTAGGGAATAACCCAAGGATTAAAGTTTATACCATGCCAAGGTGTGCTTTTATCCTGGGGGTGGTTGCCACCCCATCTTGGGGGTGGAAATTTTTTATTGCATTTTAACTACGGAAATCGATAAAAAAATTAATTTTAAGTAAAAAATGTTCCATACATTTTTTTCGTAAAACTAATATTTTTCGAGTTAATCGCGATGGAAAGTAAAAGTTTTTCGACGAAAAAATCGACGTTTTTAATGGGTTTTTCACGAATAACTCTAAAAATATGCATTTTATCAAAAAACTGTAGAAAGCAAAATTGTAGCTTAAAAAAATAGAAAAAAATGTTATTTTATAATTTCTCTATAACCAATACAGACCGAGCTACAGCTTTTAATGGTTAGCTTTTGTTCGTCAAATGCTAAATTTGAAAGATTCAAAGTCAAATAGCGGGCAAAATTTGCATTTTTAAGGAAAACATATGAGGTTTTTTTTAAAGTATATGATAAGACCTTTCTTTCAAAAACAAAAAAAGAGTTTTTAGCATTAAAATTGAGCGAGTTATGATAAAAATAAGTTCGGTCCCTACTTTTTTCTACGAAAAGATCATTAAAAACAACCCCCTAATTCCCCTCTTAATTAAAATAGATCTGTATCCTTCTGCAATTTTTTTATATATGTATTATTAATACATCCTAGAAGTGTAACCAAATTAAAATGCTTAATTAAAAAAAAAAATTGGAGCTTAAAGTGAAAAACGATTTTCCGCAATTTCGTAAAAATAGCCATTTTCTTCAAAATAACTCTAACAATACTGAAGATACGAAAAAAATGCTGGAGTACCGAATTATAGTTTTTTTGATAACAAAGACTTTTTATTTTATAGATTTTTCTGTACAATAAATATTTGGCCAGATATGGCCGTTTAAATTCTTTATTTACGAGCGAGCACCACCTTATTCTATCCCTTTAAACTCATCCCATTTTAAAACTAAGGGATTAAAAAGGATTTAGTTTACACAGCCTTGTAGCTCTTAAAAAACCCTACAAAATTATTTTTTAAAAACTTTGTATCATTAAAACTAAAGGAGCTAGGTTTAAAAAACCAATCAACTTTTTTTTCGAAAAATTCGAATAGCCCACTTCGGAGCATAATATTCCATAAAACCGGTATACTTTATTCTTTTACCGGTATAATTTTTGTATGTTATTCTATTTTTTTTCCTATTTATATCTATTATATTGCAATGTTGTAAGGGTGGTTTTTAAGGATTGAAAATTTGCAAAAGAATGAAATTGGTAATGTTTTAGGGAGTGATATTTTTAATTATTAAATCTGTCAAGCTATTAATTTTTTGGGGATAAATGTTTTTTTTTATCAGGCTATACTAAGGGTTGATTTATAAGGGTCGAGAAGTTGCGAAATAAAATTAGTACATATTTTAAGCAACAGCATTCTAAAATTAAATCACTATGGTAAATTAATAATTTTTTAGGGTAAATATTTTTTTACTTTGAGCTCTAACAAGGGTTGATTTTTAAAGGTTGAAATATTTTAAAATTATATTCCAAAGCATAAAACAATCATTAATTAACTAATCCAAACCAACGTTTACCCATCTTAAGGTTTAAAATGTTATTCTATAAATTTTGACAATTAGGGGTAGTTTTTACCCTTAAAAACAAACAGCGCACATCACCATGAAAAAGAATTTGAAGTAGAGGGTTAGAAGCGCCTAATTCCAAATTTTTATGTAAATCGATGCAGGACAAAAAAATTGCAAGGTTTTGCCATTTTTTAGTTTTATTTCCGGGACTATAATTATGTATCATTAAATCGTTTTAATTTGTCAAAAAATTTTTTTGTAAATCTCATAAGGGGTGGTTATTTAAAGGTTAAGTTATGGTAGTTAAATATTTATTATACCGTAAACTGTTAAAATATTTCTTTTCTGCTATAAAAGCGTTATTAAATAATTTTAAAAGGAAAAAAACATTTTTTTTGTAATTTCGTTACTAAGGATGATTTTTAAGGGTTGAAGCGTTACAAGTATAATGTTGGATATAACTCACAACATAAAAATAGACTTATTTTACATATTTAGCTATGATTTTAATTTACATAAGTCTATTTCTATGGTTTTTTAATTTTTTTAGCATAACGGGTGGTTTTTACCCCCTTAAAATAAAAAGCACACCCTTAGCATAAATAAACTTTGATCTAAAGGGTAAAAGCAACTTAACTCCAAATTTTCATAAAAATTGAAACTGTACAAAAAAATCCGGAGGTCAAACATCTTTTTTCTCCCCACCCACTGTACTAAATATGTTTTTGATATAAAGTAACTACAAATTACAAATTCAACTTTTTTGTCTCTTGAATTTTCGTTGTATCCTGCTTCGTATACGAGATACAAAATAAAAGCCATTTTATTGCATGTTCATTTGTCATAAAAACCCATTTTTTAATATTCCAGAAATACTTGCGAAAAATTCGACTAAAAAGAACGGCTTTATTTACTAACATAGAACAATAACTCGAATATCATTTGAATGCGTCTCGTGATTAATTATGTTGTATCTGGCAAATTTGTTCCTTTACCTGTAACGCTATACGAATGCCGAGATAACCGATACGAACTTTCTTTGTTTGGCACATTCTTAAGGAAAATTTGTTGTGTCCATTCCACATACAACGCGTTCAAGCACTTCCTACTGATTTTCCTCCATGTATTGCATTCTGTCAATGGCTTCTGCACAAATGGTTCAAATCCCTCAACTACTAATGCTGATTCTGTTTATCGATGAAGCGAATTTTTCAAAAAATCCATAAAAAATTTAAATAACCATTTATGGTGTAATGAAATTCTACATGAAATATTTAAAGATCGTTTTAAACATCAGTTCCTGTTAAACATTTGAATTAAAATATGCTCATGCATAAAATTTATGTTGATCTAAAAACACGTAAAATATCTTTCTTTGCTTGTCAAGGAACCATCTCCCAAATATATTTTCCCAGAAAAAATTAGTTTCGGCGTAATGACGATTGAAAGTTCACGTATGACCCTTTAAATTTGTCGTTAGGTCAAAAACTGGTGACGAACAGGTTGCCGGGTTCCCAATAAGTTTTTTCTTTGCATCGTAATTATCAGAGCAAAAAAGAAAATCCATCGCGTTTCCTTTATTCCGATTTAAGATAAATCGGTTTACTGTTAATTAAATATGCAACATAATAAATGTAAAGGGTAATTACACCATTAAAATCCATCACAATTACCACAAAAAAATACATTTCACAAAAATCAGGTTGAAGCTCTAAAATAGTTAATTTCCTAATAAGTGCGCAAAGTGATACTTTTCCACCCTAAAGCAGATAAGCTTTAAGCGTAAATACTTTGCGCAATTTTAGAAAAATACTTTTTCTACTTGGTAAACTTTTCTACGAGTTTGTAAACCAATACAATAGATTTTTTATTCTTGTAACCATAGTTACTGAGTTTTTAAACCAATGCAATACGTTTGTTCCTAATGTTTTTGCCAAATGAAAGTCGCGGTAAAGTTTTATATTTGAGTTTTGAATACTTGTAATTATATTATAGAATTTCGTATAAAATATTTGGCAGAACCGTTATTTAGGTATAACGGCTTATTTTTAGCAAAAAACATATGTGCAAGGGCCTATTGGGGACTACTATTCACCAGAAAGATCTACAGATAGGTGTATCGCAACTTTTGGGAATACACGCTCCCTGGATTTCTGGAGGACGTACCATTGGCCACAAGAAATGCATAAACCAGCATAATAGAACATCAGTTAGGTTGCTAGTGGCTTTTTAATACAAAAGTACGAAAATTGATGAATTGGCAAAGATGGGCCTTACTTATGGCCTACACGATCCCCGGACTTAAACCACCTGGATTTTTTC
Source organism: Listronotus oregonensis (assembly GCA_019359885.1). Taxonomy (NCBI): domain Eukaryota; kingdom Metazoa; phylum Arthropoda; class Insecta; order Coleoptera; family Curculionidae; genus Listronotus; species Listronotus oregonensis. The sequence continues at coordinate 68,398 of JAHBCN010002055.1, forward strand.
CTACTCTCCGCCCTTTTTATTTTTTATCTTGTAAACGAAGCCAGATGCAACGAAAATTCCTAAGACAAGAAATTTGTATTTTTAGTTTACTTAATTTAAAAAAAACATTAAATTTTAATTAAAGTCAGTGGCGTACATTTTCTATCAATAAACTTAGTCAAGGTGACCCCTGACGCCAATGGACCTAATAATTTAAATCTAGTTAGGGCACCTTATTACTACAAAGAACGTTACCAAATTTTAAAAAATATCGGTTAAAAATAAATGAATTATTTAAAAAAAACTCTATAACATCTTGTATCTTGGGAACGATACATTTTCAATCTAAGATATCTCCCCCTTTAATATTTCTCACTTTCTTACTCAACGGACCAAAAAGTTTCTTATAATATTTGTTTCTTTTTTTAATTAAAATGGCCTAAGCAAGATATTTTAAAATTAATAAATCTTTTCATTAAAAGGTCCCTAAAAACAGAAGCTGTAGCGACAGTAAATTATTTAAAGCCTATAATAAATATATATTGCTTAAGAAATTTTTTAAGGTTAAATTTGGTAAGAATTTACTATATCAGTAAATAAACTGCTCAACAAAAAGATCGTACCATTTAATTTTTAGACCCATTTTTAAACTGCTGTAACTGTTTTAAAAATTAACTTTTTTGAATATCTAAAACGAAGTTTAAAACCGCGTTTCTTCTTCTTTAAGCTGTATTGCATTTAGTTTTAGTAAGATGAATATTATAATGATGTACAGGGTGATCAATAGAGTGCTGCAAAAAAAACAAAAAATTCGAGTGGGTCCCATTTCAGTGGTAATTTTTTTTGGTCGTTATAATGGGTTGTTACCAAGGTCATATCTACTCTAGGCGTTATGCCAGTTTTTTAATTGAGGACCTCTGGCTTGCGATACACTTCTAAACGTCAAATTTTGGTAATTAATTCTCTAAAAAGCTGTAACTGGAAAATGGATTGACGGATTTCAACGTGTATTTCATATTCGGAAAGCTGATTTCATGTAGATTTTTTTATGTCCTAAGCACTTTTCGATAGCTTATAATTTTATGAGTATACGGGGCCAACAAACCCAAAACGTAGCTGATTCCTAAATATAGGGTAAATTATTGAACGCCAAAGGACCATATGTGTGTGTTTTGTTTTAAAAATGTCCAATTTAAGTGCCTGTAAAGTTATTCGGCAAAAATGCGTCGTAATTATGGTATTAGGTCTGAATGGTAGGAATTTTAACATGGTCTTAAAGTTTTAAACATAAATTAGGGTATTTGGTGTTGTACACCATGATATACGGAGTAATCAACAAAGTGCTTTCAAGAAATTTAAATGTTTAATTTTGTGCCATTTTGGATAGCAAAATGTTTTACTTATTAAAATAACATTGTTTTTTCGATATTCCTAGACGTTGTTGCAAGTCTTTATTATTAAAATCCTAGATGAATGTAAATTTAGGATTTTCCAGTAATCCACTTTACACATGTTTTAATAAACGTAAGTTTTTTGACACCGAAATGTACTAAAAGAGTTTTAAGCCTAACAATCTTAATCTAAAGAATGTTGCGCAAACAAGGCCGTTGTGTACCTAATGTTGCGGTAATTATGGATACCATAATAAATTTGAAAGCACTTTGTTGATCACTCCGTATATCAGGGTGTACAACACCAAATACCCTATTTAACTTAAGAGTTGTTGATTCCCACCATTCAGACCTAATGCCATATAACGACGCATTTTTGCTGAATAAGTTACGGCATTAAACAGCATAAATTGATTAACGGTAGAAATTTCAAGATATTGCACAAACACCCATTTTTAAACAAACACACATATGGTCCCTTTGGCGTTCAATAATTTACCCTATATTTAGGATTTCTAAATAAGCTACGTTTTTTGTATTTGTTGGCCCCGTATACTCATAAAATTATAACCTATCAAAAAGTGCTTAGGACATAAAAATCTAGATGAAATGAGCTTTCCGAATATGAAACACTCGTTGAAAACCGTCAATCCATTTTCCAGTTAAAGCTTTTTAAAAAATTGATTACCAAAATTTGACGTTTAGAAGTGTATCGCAAGCCAGAGATCCTCAATTTAAAAACTGGCATAAACGTCTAGAGATATTGAGATGACCTTGGTAACAACCCATATTATAACCACCAAAAAAATTACCACTGAAATGGGACACACTTGATTTTTTTGTTTTTTTGTAGCACTCTATTGATCACCCTGTACATCATGATAATATACATCTTATTAAAATAAAATGCAATACAGCTTAAAGTAGAATAAACGCGGTTTTAAACTTCGTTTTAGATATTCAAAAAAGTTAATTTTTAAAAAAGTTAGAGCAGTTTGAAAATGGGTCTAAAAATTAAATGGTACGATCTTTTTGTTGAGCAGTTTATTTACAATTTTTGTTTAGAATAGAAATATTTCACAATGTTTTAATTGCGTTTGTAAATAGACCCATTCTTAACTTTAACTACCTATAAAAAATCTACTCACCTCACCAACCATATTGATTATGCCGATAATTGATATTAATATCGACGCATCCTTTTCTGAATATCCCAGCTGACTGGCATTATCGGTCAAGTATACATAAGGCACGTCGTACCAAGTATACAACAGAAAATTCGATAACGCAAATACCAGATACTTTGGATCGGCAAAATGCGAAAAATCGAACATATCCACCAGCAGATCCCAGAAATCCCATAGCCCAGCATACCACTGGACCTTCTCTTCGGCTATGGTGGTCATAGAATTCCTGTAAATGTCCGGACATGAACTTGCTCTAAGCCTGTATCTCTTCAAATTCAACATGGCGCCTCTGTAAGTCACCGACAGTCTATGGATTCTTATGTCTTTTAAGAATGCCGCCGGATATTTTCTTGGTGGAAGTGCTTTTTGAGTCGGCGAAGTAGGAGACGTTGGATTACGTTTAAGCCACCAGGTTTCATCTTTTTGTGGCAAAACTGGATGGGTTAATTGGGTTGTGGTGTTGGCGTGCTTCGATGTTAAAGATGCTTCATTAAGACGTCCTGAGTCACTAAAACTTCTTGAGGGAACCAAGAGGTTTGGATAATTTGCAACCAAGATATTATATATGTTTTTATTTCCGGCTAGAAGCTCCAAGACTTCTTCAGGAATCCTTTCCCCATCTCTTATATATGTTGGTAAGTGGACGAGAGAACTACACAGCCTGTTGGTATGGACCTCAAACTCGTGCTCTTCATTATTTTCCATTATAGGTTGCAAAACGCTCGCAGTACACGTCCCTGTACTTACAGAGAATGAATCAGCTGACATCAATCGGCTCTTTCGTTTAAGATGCCTGTTCTTTTTTCGTTCTTTAGCGAGCGATTTTTGCTTTTCTGACGTCCATGGCAAATCTCGCATTAGAGCGCCACAAACAACCATGTTTAAAAATAAACCTGCTAAAATTAAGGTGGTTCCTCTCCAGCCGTACTCATCGAGAAGTAACTGTATTAAAGGAGCAAAAATAAAGGTACCGATACCGCTTCCGCACACCGCTAGACCAGTAGCAAAAGATCTTTTTTTATCAAAATAGTAGGCCACTATTACAACTGATGCTACATAGCACAAACTAAGTCCAAACCCTGCTATTACTCCGAAGGTAATGCAAAGAACTAGCATGCTATTCGCCTGAGAACTAATGATAAATCCTACGGACGCTAGTATCGCTCCAAACACCGTCACTTTCCTACATCCATATCTATCAGTTAAAAAACTAGCTATAGGTCCTGATAAAAGTGGCATTGCCATAAACAATCCACCAACCCATGCTGTAGTACCACGATTTTCTCCAAAATAATTTAAAAACTCCACAAATATAACTCCAAAGCTAAATGTTATTCCGTCGGCTATTAAATTCACCACAAATGATGCTGCTACAACTACCCATCCCCATCCTCCATCTGGCGGGCGCGCTTCTGATATCTCCAGAGATTCACTGGAAGACGAACTCGATGATGAGGAACTAGACTCATCCGATGATGGTGGTGACAGTGGCGGAACTGGTTGCTTCCTAATAGAAGCGTCACTATCTGTATGATTAAACTGAACATGTAATACTGGTTTGTTTTCTTCTGATGGCATGATTATGGTATCGTTTAAAAGTTTGTCTTGCTCGCTGGTGTCAAAAAGAGGATTTATTTCTACTTTAGGCTTTTTCTTGGCATTTTTTTCATTGAGATACAACTCCAAATTTAACTGTTTAGAGGATATATTATCTTGAGTACTGCTACTTCTACTTTGACACAAAAGATTACCGTTAGACATAGGCGGCGCTGATGAAACAACACTATTATCAGCAACAAGAACAGAACTATCACGTAACTTATTCTCACTTATTTTTTTATCGTTTTGGCCGAGATGTCCGTCGGCTGAGGTAGCGTTTGTGTCCATAATTTGTGCCATTCTTGCAGATCTCTAGAAAACTGTCTGCGTAACGACGCAAGACGAGACACGCTCAAATCGCGTTTCATGCGTGTAGTCGAAACGGGTGGCTGCCAAAGGCGGTTAAGCGATGTAGCCTGTTTTGCCATGCGGGGCAGGCACTGACCACGAGGGCTGATGACTTTTCTGTAACAAAGAAGGATTACTTTTAGTGTGTTTAGGTAATAAAACTAAATTATCGGTAGTTACACACTGTACACATCCTTATATACTAAATTAGATCTCCTGTACGATTAGATTTGCTGCAATAAGTGGTTAAATGAAAGCGTAGGCTTAATATACGTGTAACTCGATAATTAAATTTTATGGGACTTAATTTTATTTACCTATTAGTTAATAGTTTGGTCATCAGAACTGGTAAGGTATTAAAAAACTTACCGGTCTTAAATTGTTCCAGATTAATTTAAGTTAAATAAGGTACATTTTAAATAGCTTACACATTGACAGTTCTTGTGAACTAAAGGTAGATTTGTGGGAAGGCATTTTTTTATAGAACCTACACCAAAAATCTCATATGGTCAAACGAGGCTACATTTGGCTAATTAACGAACAATGTAACAAAGTATAAATAATAAAAGTTGTTTAGAATCAAAAGTTGTACCGGGTGTCCAAATAAGAAAGGACGCCGGCTGTATCTCAGAAAATGTTTATCGCACAGCGTTGGGGAAAAATATTTTTAGTAAAAGTGGTCAAGAGAAATAGCTGGAAATTATTTTCCAGTTTCTGAAATGGCCGCTAGGGGGCGTAACTGCAATCTTGAATCTAAAAAAGTGATGTTTCTGTGAATTTTGCTATATTAATGTATCAAAGAAATACCTGATTTTTAAAGTCGATGATAATTTGAACCTTTTTTGTTTCACAATATTTGCTGTATCTCTAAAAATAAAGTGGTGGGGGGTATTTAAAGTTTTCCTTAAAAAACACCCTGTATCTTCGAAACGGCTAAGCCGATTTTAACAAACTTGGGCTAGATAAAAAGAGCTATTCTTGGGCTATATATGTTATAATATTTGAAATTTTGTTAGTTTCACATGTCGCCGCTAGAGGGCTTTTTTCGATATTCCCACAGAAATGATTAATTTTCTCAAAAAAATTAAATGCATTGGTATATTTTTTCATAAAAAAGTAGCTTAATAATGCCTAAACAAGCTAGCGAAAACCGTATCTCGATATCTTGTTCCTTACCTAAAATTTAGGCCAAATAAAGTTTTATACGTCAATATCTCAAAACTATAAAAGCTAAAAGAAATATTATATAACGTAAATTCTGTATTTGTATAAAACCTTTAATTTAGGTTATATAATCTTTTTGTCTAAATGAAATACTTTTCGAGTAATCGAATTTTCAGGATTTTTTCAAGATATACCCCTAGAATTCGCTTTTTTAATTATAACTCGTAAAGTACTGCATTTAGATGAAAATATTATTTAACCTAAATTAGAGGTTTTGTAAAATTACACAATTTATGTTTTATAAAATTTCTTGTAGCTTTTACATTTTTTGAGATATTGACGTAAAAAATTTTCTTTGGCCTGAATTATAGGTAAGAAACAAGATATCGAGATGCGGTTTTCGCGAGCCTGTTTAGGCATTATTTAGCTAATTCTTCATAAAAAAAAATTATACCAATGTATTTAATTTTTTTGAGAAAATTAACCATTTCTGTCGGAATGTCGAAAAAAGCCCTCTAGCGGCGGCATGTGAAACTAACAAAACTTCAAATATTTTAAGATTTATAGCCCAAGAATAGCTCTTTTTAACTAGCCCAAGTTTGTTAAAATCGACTTAGCCGTTTCGAAGATACAGGGTGTTTTTTACGGAAACCTTTAAATACCCCCCACCACTTTATTTTTAGGGATATAGCAAAAATTGTCAAACAAAAAAGGTCCCGATTATCCTCGACTTTAAAGACCAGGTATTTTTTTGTTAGGTTAATATAGCAAAATTCACAGAAACATCACTTTTTTAGATTCAAGATTGCAGTTACGCCCCCTAGCGGCCATTTCAGAAACTGGAAAATAATTTCCAGCTATTTCTCTAGATTACTTTTACCAAAAATATTTTTCCCCAACGCTGTGCGATAAACATTTTCTGAGATACAATCGGCGTCCTTTCTTATTTGGACACCCGGTACATAAGTACAAGACATACATATTATCCCATAAATGTTAAAAGCCGTCAAAATTATTAATAACTATAAAAGCAACGACAACAAATTTTAATTAAGATATTTTTAAACCTTATAGAGGCCTGATATTAAAAAATTCCATTTTAAAAATTCTACTTGAATTATTTCTCCGGTTGCAATCCCGATTACATAACATGGAATGTGCTGTGAATTTGCGATCTATATTTTTACGGTGTTTCTTGTATCGGAGTTATTTAATTTTGTTCGCCTTATTTAGTTTTGTTTCTTTCAAAAGCCTTCAAAATGGTGCAAGTTTTTACTAACTTAGTAAGACTGAATACCACGTGACTTAAGTCCATGTGCCTTTATTTGTGCTACAAGCCAAAAATCAACACTTCGAGCATTTGTCGATATAATAGCTGAAGGTAAGGCTGGTAGCTTTTTCCGGCGACTCGACTTGCAAAAAGTATGGTTCTATTAATAAATATATTTTAATTATATTGTGCTCGTAAAAAAAACTAAACTTGTAGCATTATATATTTTAATATATAGAAAAAAAATATATTAACGTCTTGCACTAAAGCCTGCCCATAATAAGTGATTTTTAACCACTTTACTGTCACGAGTCATTACAATTTTAAGGTCAAGTAATGAATAGATGAGTTTGTAAATACGTGTGTTAAAAAAAAAGATACCCAAACAATTCCACACTTCATAAGGATAAGGTTAAGCACTTTTGTTGTAACGGTTGAATCAGAATTTTAAACGCAAACAAGGTAATTTATAGAAATAAATGTTAATTATTTTATTGATGAAAATATTTTTAAGCAACATTTTTCTTCATTTATTTTTTTGATCATAATAATATCGGTAAAGAATACATATTCTAGATTTAATTTTTATAGGTGAAAACCGTGCGTCGGACCATGAGCAGATTTGATCTCTTGATTTTTTTTAGTCCGACGTACGGTTTTCACCTAGAAAAATTAAATGTAGATGTTTCTCTGCATGGTGATATTGTTTGCAGATATTGTTATGGTCATGCAAAGAAACGGTTCTTTTTTTGCGAAAACCGTGCATCGGAATGAAAACAATCAAGTCATCAAATTTGCTTAGAAATGATTATGGAATTCAAAAAAAGTTTTTTATTTTAAGAAAAATCAGTGGCGTACCATCAATGTCTGCCAAAATAGACAACTCAATTTCCGTACGAACGCAACTGGTGGAAATAAAAAAAATGACCCTTAAAAATGCCTCTTGATACATGATATATGTATGCCAAATTTCATTAAAATATCTTAAGTGGTATTACAGATATTAATAATAAATAATTAATTTTTGAAAATTTTACCATCCTGTATCTCAAAAGTTAAGACGTTTAGGACATACGATCATATGAAGTTTTTTTCTAAAAATTGACCCAAATATTATCTCCTAAAAATATTGACATTCAATTAAAAACACCCTGTATAATGTAAAAACTTTACCAACCATAATATTTTATTTCTCGTAAACAGTTGATTTTATCGATGTCAATCAAGTATACCTTTTTTTTAGATTAAGGTTAAAGCTATCCAAAAACATTGTTGTTAAGCCTTTATCATACAGGCTTTAAAAAATTGATATTATTGTGTCAGAGCTACTCCGTCCCTGGCAAACTAAATAAGCCAAATATGATTTAATGGGTTAATTTTAAGAAGACTTATCTAGTAAACATTATTCTAAAAAAATATATTAAATTACGCTCAGAATTTTAAAAGTTATTTAAAAAAAACGATTACCAGGGGCGTCCGTTATGTACCTGAATCTCCGGAGGGGAGGGTCGTAGGAAAAAAGTTTATGGGAACTGGTCATATTTTTAGGTTTTCTATTAGATTCCGAGAGATTGCCCACATATTTTGGAGCACCCTGTATGTATACTCTTGAGATGATAAAAACTCCAAAGTTCTATCTCTTTATTGGTCCTCACAAAAAAATCCCAAAAATCAGACCGTCAAACCAGAGAACCCCCTTACTTTACTTATTTAAAGACCTTAAATTCATCATCCTAAAATCTGTTCACAAAACAAAGCAAATTGTTTTAGAAACAATAAATAGAAAAGGCACAAGAAAAAATTTCTGTATAAGAAAATTGTTATTTGTAAACTCAAATCGTCCTCTTTACTAATTTATTTTAAAAATCAAATTTAAAACAAAGAAAATGTACTAATTAATAATGTTCCTTTCCGCATGGTAAATTCGACGAGACACCCTATACTACTATAACAACTCGTATTAAGCATGAAACCAAAGCATTTAACATGACGTGCAAAATTTATTATTAAAAATTGTTCTAAAATAGGGTCTTTTGTTGTCCAATATAAATCTATGAGACGTAACTATATTTCCATTGTAGTAAACATTGACAATGACGTTTAAATGTTTTTCATTATGTATAACTTTGTGCAATGAATAAACCTAAAAAAAATATTCGTAAAAAAGATCAGTCTAATTGGCTGACTGTTGCTAATCAATATAAAAATTAAAAACTACGTTTTTTTACAAGTTTAATGGCATAAGTGCAGACTGTATGCTTGTGGCCTATAATAAGGGTTTTTTCGCGACATAGCGTTTTTAACTACTGGTTGATAGCAGTTCTTTCCCCAACCATTCTAACCGTGCTTAACCCACCCGTCTATCCTCGCAAAAACGAAACGGTTTACGTATGTCACGCGTATGTTAACTTACATACTATAGTTATTAAGGTATCAAGGGTATTATAAGGATAATAACGCTTGAGGTCGATGGTGTTTCCAGAGGGCCTTTGGCCCGATGGATATACGTTGACCGAAAGCGTTATTATCCTTAATACCCGTGGTGCCTTCAACGTTTAATGTCCGACTAAATATTCTTTATATGAGAAAAATTTGAATAAATTTTGAATGTATTAGTTTAAACCAAATCAAGTACTAGCATTTACCTGAAAAAATTGCCAAAACGTAATTGTGGTAACCATGGTTGTAAGTTATTTGTCAATAAGACAGCACAAAAAAAATAATTTTGCGATTGAGGCATAAAAATGTCCGAAGTAGTGGAAAATACCCATCTCCCCCAAGATATTTTAGTGAAAGCTGCTAAAGCTGAGCATGCGCTTGTGCCAGAAAAACCTAGGCGGATTTACGAAAAAGAGTAATTCCATTTTGAGGCCTGGCTGACGGAACACTGCGTGGACCGTGTGGACGAAACCGTTTTGATGGCTTATTTTCAAGATTTGTCAGAGTCATATTCTCCAAATTCCCTTTGGACAAAGTTTTCAATGTTACGTAAAGAATTAATAGTTCATAAGAAGATAAGAAGTAATGAAAAGTTGATTTCTCTGCAACAGTTCCTAAAGCAACTTGGGAGAAATTATCAGCCTAAAAAGTCGAAGGTTCTGACTCGCGAACAAGTTATAATTTTTTGAAAGAAGCGCGACTGAAAAATATTTGGCAGATAAAGTTGCATTAGTGATAGGTGTACTCGGAGCTTGTGAAGAGACGAGCTTGTGAAAATGAAAGTTTACCGATGTGCGTGATATGGGTCAGCATATATTTATTGACATTCCACAAAGTAAAAATGGGCAAGCAAGGAGCTTTTTGGTTATTGATGACAGTGAAATGTGCGTAACAAAGTTAATTCGGACTATGTGTCTTTGCGACCTAAAAGTGCACCTATTGATAGGTTTTTTTGTGCTATCGTGATGAACGATGTACTGTGCAGCCTATAGGTAAAAATACATTTGGAAATATACCCTTTAAGATTGCTACATATTTAGCTATTACCTCATGGCTAAGTTTGGGGGTACACAGGTTCAAATTGGTTTAAAGGACGTACAGCCGGAAACCCAATTTTTCCTCTTAAAAGGGTAATATTTTTTTCGAAAATTTTTAACTGAAAACGTTTATTGTATTTAACTGATTGACAAAATTATTATTTGTCAAATAATATACCAGTCGGACATTAATCATTTAATACACTTTTAAGATTAAATCCAAATGTAACGTCTTTGAAGAGTCAAGAAATAAGTCGAAAAGATAAGATATAGCCCAAATTTTCCATTTAATAAGATATTAGCTGTTTCCAAGTCAACTCTAACAAGTAAATCTTGTCCTCTATGATTTAAATATAATTGTACTAATTCATTCATTTGGGAATTAACTAATAAATCGAAAAATCTGCAATCCAAATAGTTGTTAAACCATAGCAAAAAAAACATTACAAAAACCATAACAATAGAAAAGCCGCGAATCCTCCATTATTTTAATTTGACACTGGGTACAAAGTAATGACGTAGATACTTATGTCATAACACATCCCCCTACGTAACCGCTTTTCGTCAAAATAAACCAGTAAGTTAACTGTCCCAACAATTTTCATATCTTAGGACTGTCTACGAAAGCTTAAAACCTAAGTACTAACGTACCATGGGTGTCTCAAAGGAAGTAAGAGAATGATTGTTAACAGGGAACTTATGACCTGGAGGTTTGAAGAGAATAAAAAGAGCTCCAAAGGCAACTTCCACAGTCTAAATACTTAAAAATAAAGAAGAGAGCAAGATGAAAGGTTCAGAGCTTCTCCAGATGGACTCTGAGGTAATGCATGAAAGTTGCACTTCGCGTTGCTCTGTTGGAAGAAAATTTCATTCCAATTATACCAGCTTATTCGTTGGCTGTCTTGTAAGAGTGAAATTAATAATTAGACAAACGGTGGTGGGCGATGCCATTCCGCCATATGGGAACAGTATTCCACGCGTTCTGACTAGAAAGACAAATCCGAGCGTATTTATTGCTGCTTTAGTTACGATTATAATGTTTATTAATGCCAGTTAAGGTCATTCTCGAAAATGACGCCTACAAGATTAAATGACTATTTGCTTTGCAGAACTTGGCCTCTTAAGTATAGGATGAGAATTGACAGACCCTTTAGGCGTCAGCGAACGCGTAGCGTTGAGGCATTAAACTGGATAAGATTTTCGGTGCCCCAACCCAATATTAATTAAAGATTCTGTGAAAAACCAATCTGCATTACACGGCGCATGTATTTCCATTGGAGTGAAGGACACTATTATCAGTAAAACTATTAATGGGATTAATCGTTGAGAAGATCGTAGATAGGAAGCAGAAATAAAGTCGCTTCTACTACTCAGTCATGGTAAATACATGGATTTATCTGGTAAAATGTAGAAGATTGACATAAACTCAAGAAACATTTTCCAAGTATGTAAGACAAACAAAAGAAGATCGGCTATAGATTTGTCTTACATAATTTTCTGTTTTTCTAAATACTTTAAAAATATGGCAATCTAGGTTAGGTCCTGCAAAAGAAAACCGGACAACATTAAAAAAAAATACTTCAAAAATTAATATTTTTATCACAGATCAGAACACAAAAATCATTAAAATCATCCATCGTACAAGAAGAAAAACAAAATTAAACTACTTTTAATAAACTTCGCATAGGATGGTACTGCTTTCAACAACTCTCTGTTGCCTGATATATAGTTTTTAAATTTGGTGCAAGTTCTATTTAGATCAGGAACGTACCAAAATTTATTTTTGATTAAAGAAAAAGTTAAAATTCACTTTTAACGCCCTCTATAGACTAGAAACAGAAAGAAATGAATATGGAAATACTACATACATAATAAACAAATAAACTATTTTCAACAAATTTGCTGCCTGATTTTTGAAAAATTTGGACAATATATATTTTAAATTACACGAATGGATTAATTCAACAAAAAACGGACACTCTGTTGTCCGGTTTACCAAGATTTTCTCGACCGGGCGGACATCAGGAAAACCGGATGTCCGGTTGTCGACCGACCGAGTAAGGTTAGGCGCAAGTTCAGAGTACATTTTAAACACAATTGCTAGTATGCCGCAAACCCTGAGAATTTCTTGGTATTAATAAAAAAATGCGCTTCATCTGCTTAACCATAATAGGATTTCGGATATTTTATGGCGAACAGTAGGAACTGTTGAAAGGGGAAAAGTAACAAATGGATTATGGGTAGATATTATCTAAATACAGAGGGTTTTTTAATCTTTGGACAGTCCACTAAGTACTAACGTACCGTGGGTGTCTTAAGTGTGCTAAGAGGGAGTATGTTTACACGGGACTTAAATATTTGGAGACTGGGAGGAGAGGCAAAAACTTCTGCGGATAGCAGGTTGCATAGTCTGGACACTCTAGGGATAAAGGAACGAAGAAAGCGGGGCCTCTCTAGTTAAACTGTAAAAGGATGCATAAAAGCTTTTATCCGATTTTTAAAACGATCTTCTGCTTTTGAGATAGTCTGATTTTACTTATTTCTTGCTTCGATGCTAGCCTGTCGATTTTCGGGACTAGGATTTTGGAGAAAGGTGGGCTTAATTTTTTAAAAGTCTGGCTTTGTCACAGGATTTAGAAATCACGGTTTGTAATTTGAAGTTATGAGGTTATTTTTGGTATGGGGAATATAGGTCACAACACTTAGTTGACTTGTTTCGGTAATTTGTTTACATATTTCGGAAGGATCGTGAGTAGAACAGCAGGTAGGACCCCAAGGGTAGGTGGCAAGGGAATCTCATAGACCATCCCAGTCGGCCAAGTTGTAGTGCCATACGGTTCGTGGCGGCATGAGTTCAGTTGCCTCAGAATGTGTGAAGCATGATACGGGGACCAAACCATGATCTAAGCGACCAAGAAGAGCAGTTACTGATGCTTGGAAGAGCTTGGCAGTAGAAGTAAGAAAAAGATCTATAGGGTTAAAAATATGGGTGGAAACCTTAGGAAAGTAGGTAGGTTATAGGTTACATAATTAAATTGGTGAGCGAGTTGCTGATTGCCTTGTGTGTCAGTTTTTGTAGAACCTAGCCAGTCCTTATTATGAACATTAAAATCCCCGACAAAGATTACTTCGGCCAATGAAAACTGGAAAAAAATAGTGTCGATCTTTATTGAAAGGAAATCAAAGAACTCGGTGTGGGAATTGTCAGATGGGGACCGGTATATACAAAAGATGAATTTGTTAGAAGATCTGAAGGTAAGTTTAAGCCAAAGAATATCAGGCCTACCCGATTCAAGGTTAGAAACTCCAGCACAAGCCAGGTCGTTCCTAACGACCTGGTTTGTGCACAAACGCCGCCATGGAGTCAAAAAGATGAAATGAGTTCATAATCTGGAAAAAGGAGGTGGTTGGTTGATGTTTTGGGACTTATTTGGGTTTCGGTTAGGGATGCGACATCGAAGCCAAACATCGATGGCAACATCGAAACCTGACCATCGATGGTAACGATATATCGAAAATACAACATCGATGTTTTTCTAACATCGATGGTACGATGCGATGGTTCGTTCATGGTCTATTAGCATTATTAGCATCTATAGCGAACCGCCAACTCCAAAGGCGCCGCCAAAAGAGCCGCGACACTATGATCTTTAAGCGGAGTGCGGCTGGGCTCGGCATTAAGAAAGATTCATTATCAGGGGTGGCTACTTATTTTTGTCTAATAAATAATAAAATTAAATTATATTAATTAATTACATAATATAATTCAATAATATTAATTATATTAATTTTGCCTAATAATATTAATTCTAATAATATAGGTTTCAGTTTTTATACAAAATTGTGGGTAGTATGTATAAATAAAGTGCGAGATTCAGTTCGCTTAAAGCAGTTTTAAACGTATGTTTAAAATTTTTGGCCCTTTTTTAAAAATCTTATATAACATTTGATTATTATTTATTTATAAATAAATGGGCAAAACCTTTATGTCTTTACCAAACTATAGATTACAAAGAAAGACACATCATAAAAAAATTAGTATATAATTAAGATTATTTGTTTTTAAAACATTTTTTTTACCTTTGCAAAAAATATCGATGTTAGAAGGCAACATCGATGTTATCATCGATGTTTTCGATACCCGACCATCGATGGCAAAATATCGATCATCGATCAACAAACCATCGATGTTTTTAGACCATCGATGAACATCGCGCATCCCTAGTTTCGGTAAGAAACAGTATGTGGGGTTTGAAAGATGAAGATATTGGTGAACAGAGTTTACGTTGGAGTTAAGCCCACATATATTTGTGAATGATATCAGACTTTTTGATGGTGGCCCCCAAAAATGCACCCCTCGCCCAGAGATCCGAATGGAGAAGTATTTTACCTCCGGAATACTTTACATTCGGGTGTGCTATCTTCATTATTTCCAAATTTTATTATAGTGAAAAGGAAAAGGAAAGAAGAGAAAAAAAGAAGAGGAAGAAGAAAAACTGAAAGGAAAAGAAAGAAGAAAGAAGAAAAACTAACTCACCCGCCCAGAACCCGAAACGTTCTATAAGACCTATAAGACCTAAAAGACTTCACGAGTCTGTTAAAGGGCAGGTGGGATGGTACCGCCTTAGGCGGGGAAAAGCTCCTCTACCACCTGCTACCTGGATTTATTTCATGACAATATTAGCAAAATTAAAATAAGGACAATCATTTTGATTGTACAATAGAATCGTTTAACTGAAATTTAAAGATTACATGGCAACTAAATACAAAGTTAACGTTTTCTAAATAATAAATAAGGATAACATTCATTTCATTTCAACTAAAATAGCACTTCAAAAATACAGGAACACTTAAGATATAATCTCCTAATTTTGAATGGATCTTTGTAACAAAAATATCTGTCATTAAAAAATATCTCCGTTTTGCCGTTTTACATATTTTAATAACCCACGAAAAAAATGTCTTTTGTTTACAAATAATATAAATAAAGTATTATGAATTTCGGGACTTTTAGGTCCCCGAACCAGCTATTTTTGGTCTGATTTCGGTTGCGAGACTGGAATCCCTATAGGCGACGTTGGATTTTTATGAGAAGTGTCCACGAAGGTTAAAAACTCATGCAATGGAAAACTGGCGCAGAGTAAGAGGCAGTATATTAATAATTAAAAAAAAATTGTATGCCGTTTCTCTGACCTAGAGACTCTAGTCCTGAACTTCCCAAAATGTCCGCTCTTTTATTCCTATGCTGTCTTTACTACTAAAACTGCTGTCTGGAACTCCTGTATTAGTAAACTGCCTTTTAGCCAAAAACACACATTAAACAACTGAAGCATCACTTTTAAATCAAATGCAATTTATTTATAAAAATATCCAGGGTCTCGCCTTTTTTTATCTATAATTTTCTTACTTTTCATGGCACATGAACGATAAAGATAAAAGAAATCCATCAATTTACAATAAGCATTTATTATGTCAATAAACTAAAACAATAAAGATGACATTGTGATTAACAGTAAACTTTAGCAATTAGATTTATTTTTGAGAAATCGGTTTTAGATTAATTAAAACCAAACTTACAGTCGCATGATTTTGGAATCACTTAAATGAAAAACCTTCAACCGTAATAACCTTATTTACATTAAAAAATCAAAATGTAGCTTTTCGGTGCTGAGCACACCAAAATAGGTATTTTTTATCGTATGTATTTTTTTGGGAAGATAAAAAAATACCGACAAAAAACACAAGGTTTGCTTTATAAAAGCAACTATGAATCAGGTTCTACACTAGCTTTTTCAGTAAACGCCCACTGAAGACGCATAAAACCATGTTTTTAGCTTCTGGGGACCGAAGGGGAACTCAGCTGCCCACCTAAAGTGCCGTGAAAGTGTTTTCGACGTTTAAGGGCTCTTTGCTGAATTACCCGTGGTAGAGCAACCTTACAAAAGTACCTACTTAGTGACGAAAAAGTGTCTTAATAGCGGTTATACCTTTCTCGTCGTTTTGCACTGCCGAGCCTGGATGTGCCGTGAAAAAATCCTTTAGTTTGAAGCTAGACAATGGAATCATCCCCGATCGGTTTTGACTGAATGGGCGCCTGATAGGAGCCCGAACCATGTATTTAAAAGAAAATAGGATAAACAAGGATTAATGAGATTGCCAAGTTACTTTAAAATACGAAATCTGCCTGTAAAGAGAACAGTGTGTTTTAGTATAAAAATAATAATTCGGATAAATATAATAATAATATAATAAGGATATGTATATCTCTTAAGTTTAAGGAATAATAAGGCCTTAAACTTAAGAGATATACATATCACGTAAGACGAAATCTCAAAGCAGGGAGAAAGATTTTCCGGAAATTACTGGATTAAAGGCCACAGAATGTTACTATTTGAGGTTAAGCAAGAAAATTTATTATATATATATATATATATATATATATATATATATATATATATATATATATATATATATATATATATATATATATATATATATATATATATATATATATATATATATATACATATACAGGGTAAGTCTGTCAAGTGAGACCCCTTGTTTTTTACTTTAACTATTCAAATTGGGAAAAAATGATTTATGCAAAAATATTTTGGTTTCTGCTG
Organism: Listronotus oregonensis; assembly: GCA_019359885.1. NCBI lineage: Eukaryota > Metazoa > Arthropoda > Insecta > Coleoptera > Curculionidae > Listronotus > Listronotus oregonensis. Next base: position 85,438 of record JAHBCN010002055.1, read on the forward strand.
CTCTACATTTTGCGAACAACCTTATGTATACAGGGTGTATCAGAAAGTCCGTACAAGAACAAAGTTCATTTTTTTAAATGAGACCCTATATTTTTTGTCATATTTTTTAATTCTGCCTAAAATTTTAAATATTTTTGGTTAAGCATACCATATCCTAATATTCAATTGTTTTTGAAATATTTGCGTTTAAATACAAATTTGAGAAGGGAAAAGTTTGCTTATATTTTAATCCTGTTTTACGTTTCTATGGTTTCAGCGGTTTTTTTGAGTGACAAAACAGCCATAGTAATAATTAATAAGAAATTAGATATCGCGAGTAGAAATAGGCTAAACCTTTAACAAGAAAAAACGCTTTAAACATTTTTTACGGATTATTAAAAGCAACAAAATAACATACATGATCTAAATTATTAAATCTTTAAATGTGTTACCATTTTGATCTATACGAACGTTTCGCAGTTTTTATCTTGAATTTGAACTCTTCGATGATTAGAACCCTATCACATAATTCATTTACTAAATTTTTTTTGTTATATCTGTTATTAGCCATAACATCTGCTCAGGACAATTAGATATCCATTTAAAATACTATTTTTATACTTAAAAAACTGTCACTTTGACATTTTTAGATAGTTAATATGGTTGTTATGCCACTCTTAAAAACCGCTAAAACCATAGAAACGTAAAACATCATTAAGAGATAAGCGGATTTTTCCCTTCCAAATTTGTATTTAAATGCGAATATCTCGTAAACAATGGAATATAGGGATAAGATATGTCAGACAAAAAATATCTAGAATTTTATGCAGAAAACAAAAATGTAACAAAAAATATAGGGAGTCATTTAAAAAAATGAACTTTGTCTTTGTACAGGCTTTCTGATACACCCTGAATACATAAAGTTGTTCGCAAAATATTGGGGACCTCTGGCTTCATCACTTCTTAACGTCAAATTTTGGTAATCAATTATTTAAAAAGCTATAACTGGAAAATGGTTAACGGATTTCAAAGAGTGTTTCATATTCGGAAACCATTTCATTGTTTTCTTATGTCCTAAGCACTTTTCTTTAGGTTATAATTTTATGAGAATCGGTCCAACAAATATAAAAAACTGATTTGAAACCCAAAAAATAGATTAAATTATTAAACGCCCAAGGGCCAATGTGTCAAATTACCTCTAAAAAAGACAAAAAGTTTTGTTTGACTTACAAACTTTTTTGGGAAATGACATTATTCCATCGTTGCTACAGAAACGTATCGCTCATAAAAGTTAAATGTATCAAGTAAACATTTTTTTTTTTTTTAAAAGTAATTTGACTCTTTGAAAATGGCAAACAAAACAAATCAACTAAAAATATGGTGCGGTAGTTTTTGGACACCGAAATGTACTAAAGAGTTTAAAACCTACAATATTAATCTAAAACATGTTCGCACACAAGGCCGTTCTGACCTAATGTTGCGGAAAATTATGGATACCATAATAAATTTAAAAGCACTTTGTTGATCACTCCTATATCATGGTGTACAACACCAAATAACTTAATTTATTTTTAAAAAAATCTTTAAAATTTTAAAGACGTTGTTGGAATTCCTACCATTCAGACCTAATGCCATAAAAACAGCTTTTTTTTGCTGAATAAGTTAACAAGCACTTCAGCATACATCCATTAACGGTTGAAATCGTTTCGAGATATTGACAAAAATTTTAACTTGGCCATTTTAAAACAAAACAAAAATATGGTCCCTTTGGCGTTCAATAATTTACCTTTTTTTTAGGATTTCTAAATCAGCTAGGTTTTTAATTTTTTTTGGCCCCATATTAAAAATTAAAACCTTTAAAAAAAGTGCTAGGATTATCTACATGAAATAAAGCTTTCCGAATATAAAACACTCGCTGAAATCCGTCCACCCATTTTCCAGTTTTAGCTTTTTAAAGAATTGATTACCATAATTTGACGTTTAAAGTGTATCCCCAACCCCAGGGACCTCAATTCAAAAAGGCAAAGCGTCTAGAGATATTGAAAACCAATGGTAACAACCCATACTATAACGCCAAAAAAATACCACTGAAATGGGACACACTCGAATTTTTTTTTTTTTTGCAGCACTCTATTGATCCCCTGTACATTATAATAATATTCTTTTAAATAAAACTAAATGCAATCAGCTTAAAATAAAAAAAACCCGGGTTTTAAACTTCGTTTAAGATATTTAAAAAATTTAAATTTTTTTTATAAAAGTTACAAGTTTGAAAATGGGCCTAAAAATTACATGGTACGATCTTTTTGTTGAGCAGTTTTTTAAAAACTTAAAATATAAATAAATTGAAAAAAAAAATCGTATTAGTATTAAGAAAGCTATGAAAATAATAAAATTGTTTTAATAAATTTGACGTATTGATATTGTAAAAAGTTGAAATTTATTCAAAATGTATATATTTGAAAATAATCACAGATTAAAGTTAAGTGCTTTTAGTATTTTGGCAAAAGAAACTTCTGCAAACAAAAAAACGTAAATTAAAACGCATTATAATGCAAAAGTCTTTTATATTAACAAACAAAAACGGTAGTGCGCCAGGCCAAGCTCCGGCCAACCGCACAAATGTGTGTATTTTACACAAAATGTTTTAGCCGATTTTCCCCCTATCCTAACTTTGGTCTCGTTTCACATAAAAGTATAAAATTTGGTGTAAAAATTTAAATAAGTATTCTAATTACCTGCAAAAAAAATTGAAAAGTTATATCAAATGATCTTGAAGATATTCGATTCTGAAAATCGCCCATTTTACTACTAACTGACTTATCAAATTATAGAGCACTTCCCGAGGAAGTATGTAAGTAGGTTTTCGGAACAAGTAAAAGAAAAATTCTGAAAACTGCTCATTTTTATTTGTTATACCGTATATCTAGGAGATATTTTAGAACTTTGCAATCGTATTAAACCTAACTTTCTGAGGTCTAATTATTTAAATTTAGGCAGGATTTTATTCACTTAACAATGAAAACTGCTACAGGTATACTGAAAGAACAGGTGTGAAATCCCCCTCCTATTTTTTCCATTCATTACTTGAAAACGAGATCTCATCAGTTCCTGTCCAAAAATCTGGGCCTATTAAAGTATTAAGATCTAAAATTAGACCAAGTTCCACAATTTTGTTCTACTCTTTTTTGACTTATCTGTCTGTATTAATAAAAAAGATGATTTATTAAAACCGCCCAAAACTAACCAATGAAATACATTTTTTGTTGGTGTAACCATGGTTACAGATTTTTTGAATCAATGCAATACATTTTTTGTTCAAGTGTTTTCTTAATTGAAAATGAGCAGATGATCTGCAAGTTCGTAAGGACCAATTGACTCAGTAAATAAGTTTATACCCTGAGACCTAGACCGAAGCGGTACCTTTTTGCATGAGTATCTCAGAAAAAAAATTGCGTAATGCAATTTTTTTGCATTTGGCGGCACCTTGAAGACATCACGGAAGTGCCACCATGAAAATTAAACAAATAACTACTACCTCTATACTACGACTTTCCCTTAACGTCTGGCTAATGTCAACCAGGCAAAACATACAGGGTGGTGCGATTTCGACTGTTTTAACAGGAAACTCGTATTTCCTGACCAGATAGAAAAAAATTGACATGGGTGTCTTGGGCTCGATTTTTGAAATTAGATGTATGGTGAAAACCGCATCCTGAAATCTCTATAGGAATCCGAGATATAGGGCGTTTTTCATTTTTTGGCCATTTTGAAAAAAAAATTTGTAAGTCCGTATTTTAAAACTTCCCAAAACGTGTAACATTCTTAAAGGCACTTTTTTTGAGTGGAATCCATTGGACTACTCAGATTTTTAAAATTATTTCTAGTTTCGTTGAAAATATATAAAGCTTAGTTTTTTTAAATATAAATCATAGTTGGCCATGATCTCAAAAAATTGCTTATTTTTTGCTCTTTCTAATGATATATTATTATTCATACTTATCTTTGAAATTGAGCGAGATATTTTAGTTTTAATTTTTGCTATAGTGGGCCATGGAAAAAAATCGGCACTTGTCAAAGTCGAATAATATTATCATTTCTATCAGGTAACTGATTGGAACTCTGTTTTATTTGAAAGGATTGCAAAAATGTATGAAAATTACGAGAAAGTTGACATGTTAAAAGTGCTATTTCCTGTCTGGTGAAAATTCCGAGGCCGCAAGTGAATTATATTTGAATAGATTTCCTGAACGTCGTCATCCAGATAAAAGACTCTTTCAAGTTCTGAAATCAAATTTAACAAATTACGGAAGTTTCAAAAAGCCGAGGCCAAGAACGTATGCAGTTGATGATGAAAGTGAAATTCAGGAACTTAATATATTAGGTAAGGTTTTAGACCATCCTAAAACGTCTCATCGATGGATAGCTGAGGTAACAGGTGTTGAGAAAACTAAGGTTTTAAAAACCCTTAACAAGCACAAATTTAAACCGTACAGAGTAAGAAAAGTTCATCATCTTCAGAATAGGGATTTCCAAAGAAGGGTTAAATTTTGAGTGGTATGTGAATCAGTGCAGATTGAACAATTCCAGATGAACGTTATCTGGACAGATGAAAGCTGAATAGATACTTCAGGGATATATAACAGGTATAATTCATATTATTGGGCTACAGAAAACCCACATATTATAGTGCCCGTAAACAGAAAAGGACGGCAAAGTTTCAAATTTTGGTGGTCGATTTTTTGGGTCCCCATTTTTTTTTAAAGAAAGTTTAAACCCCACAAGATTATGTGAATATTTTACAAACATATGTTGCACCATTTTTGGAAGATTTGCCATTAGCGCAGGCTCGAAATATCCATTATCAGCAAGATGGTTGCCCTCCGCATAACGCACGAATTACAACTGATTTTTGAATCAAGAAATTTTAAGATAAAAGGATTGGTACTCGAGGATCTATACTATGGCCTGCTAGGTCCTGCGACTTAACACCATTAGATTTTTTATGGGGAAGATTGAAGGATATAGTTTTTAAAAAGGAAGAACTATCGAAACACGGGAAGAGTTGCAAGTAGCGACTAGGCAAGCTTTGGTTCGATTAGACCTGTTGAACTAATAAACGCTTGTAATGCAGTGAATAAAAGGTGTTTATTATGTATTAGGGTAGAAGGAGCCAACTTTGAACATCTACTTTGAATTAGTTTCATAGGTTCTGGTTTTCATTTAAACTCGTTTATTTTTTAGCCAATTTTTTTATTATAATATGTTCATAAATATAAAGTTTGTAATTTAATTGCATTATTTTTTAGTCTATGTTTGATAGTTGACATGTTTGCATGGCCTACTTTAGCAAAAATGAAACAACTGGTATGCTATTTACCTGACTTTGACAAGTGCCGATTTTTTTCCATCGCCTACTATGGCAAAATTTAAAAAAACTGAAATATCTCGCTTAATTTCAAAGATAAGTATGAATAATAATATATCATTGGAAAGAGCAAAAAATAAGCAATTTTTTGAGATCATGGCCAACTATGATTTATATTTAAAAAAACTAAGCTTTATATATTTTCAACGAAACTAGAAATTATTTTAAAAATCTGAGTAGTCCAATGGATTCCACTCAAAAAAGTGCCTTAAGAATGTTTACACCGTCTTGGGAAGTTTTCAAAAATGACTGACTTGCGAATTTTTTTCAAAATGGCCAAAAAATGAAAAACGCCGTATATCTCGGATACCGATAGAGATTTCGGGATGCGGTTTTCACCATTAATCTAATTTCGAAAATCGAGCCCAAGACACCTATGTCAATTTTTTTCTATTTGGTCAGGAAATACGAGTTTCCTGTTAAAACAGTCGAAATCGCACCACCCTGTACAATTTATTGTGAAATCCGAACCAAAAGGCTACAATCAAATCAACTCTAAAAATTCGCTATATTTACACTTTTTTAGATGGTGACATTTAAGAAAATCTAAGGTTATTAGCAAACGACGAACAAACATTCCATCTTACCTTCATGTTAAAAGAAGAAAATAAAATAAATCACACACTAACCATACACATGATATTTAAAAATTTCTTGAAACACCATATTAGTCGAATTTTTTACACACTTTTAGTATTTTTGAAGAATAGTAACTGAACACAGAACATCCGCAATACTTTTAAAAACGTATATTTGGTTAAAAAGACGAGAACTAACACAATCTAATATTATTAGCTTTAAGGCCCGTTTTTTCTTCAATATTCAATCTAAACCACATTTTTCATGATTTGGCGCGATAAAAAATTTAAAATGTTTAAACTTTTAAACCTTAACCTATAGAATGAAAGTATACAAATGTTGTCTGTATGGAATAATTTAGTTTTAAGTAGTTAAGTCTTTGTGATATCATTTATTATCAAAATTCATTGCTGGGCATTGATAACGACAACTTTTACGGGGTGAAACAAAATAATAAAATAAGATGACATGCAAATATTACAATTCAGTTATGTAATTAAAAATTAATATATTGTGCACAAAGTTTTAAAAAAGACACTTTGCATACGAGTGTGGCGGTTTACTGGCACTAGTCAAAGGCGAGTGGCACAAGTCATATGAATATGCCATTATGGTATACAACGTGTTGCACACTATAACATTTTTACAATATACATATTACATATTATTTAGCATTTTTGATTAAAAGAATATTTTCAGCATAAAAATAAGATACACTAATTGCTTAATATATAAAAAATCATTTAAAAATAAGGTTATAAATTACTTAAACAAGCGACGCATCTACAGATAGCGATTTAATGTTTTTCTTTTCTCTTTAAGGTATTAACTTTTTCTAGATTACTTTATACCTTGCTCGAGATGTTTTAGGTAACAAACTCAACTCAACATACATTGCCCCTTCCTTTGTTATTTCCAAACGGTCAACATGTCTAATATCGTACTCCATTATTTGAAAAATTTACCAGAATTAATTATGACAAAAGTTGAATATGTTACAAAGCAACTGAAGGTAAAAAATGATGTAACATAAAGCACATAATTTGATTGTAAATTTATAGTTTAACATAACTATGTGCAAAACTTTACTAACATAGTGTCCAAACGTTCATAAAAGCTATGTGTAACATTAGAAGGATCTATGGCGTGCGTTTCTACCCACATTGCCTAGCATTTGTAAAAAACAACATTTAAATTTGTATCTTTTTTAAACGTAAAATAATCAAGGAAGTTTAAAGGTTAATGGAAGCCCAATATTATGGCGTATTCGATCAAAAAATCTACGGCCCACTATGAAAATAAGTGTCAAAAGGGCCCCCCTCGATTTTCGCAGTAACAAAATTTCCCAAAATACTGTAATGTGATGCTTTCCTTCACACAGTTTGTAGGTAGGCAACACATTATATTTTGACAGAGCCGGAGTCCCGTTTTCGTGCGCGACAGCGCGGTGTTTATGAAACCATACCTGCGCTGTGCCGTTGTTATCAACCTTTCCAACGAATTACATGTTTTTTGTCATTTGGCCTTATTAATTTCAATGTTTTCTGTTGTTTATTTTGTGGTTGCAGAAGTTTTTTGGATTAATAAAAACCTTCATATTTTAGTGATTATTGAGTTATTTAATTGTGACTATAATTTTGTGTTTATTTTTTGTTACTTATAATATCGCAGCAAAATGCCTGAAGGTTGTATGAAATAGTCCTTATTAGGAAAATAAACGCAGATGAATTCAAACATCACTTTCACAAGACCATAAACTAATCTTGAATTGGGGCTTTAAAAGTCTTGTCCAGTTTAATGCTCCAAGACCAAGACCATGTTCGGTGTCGCGAAAAGAAGTTAATTAATCATTTTGGTGTTACTTTTGAGAACAACCTTAACTGCACAAATACATTACATCCATAGCCGCAGCTGCTTTAAAGGGTTCCTTTTTTGAGCCAGTAAGTATTTCTATCCGTCTAATCTGTATACTCTGTATGTATTCTAATCAGACCATCTTTAGAATATTGTTCTCATGTCTGGGCAATGGTATTTCCTACAATATTATCATTCTTGATTGCATTCAAAAAAAATCTGTTTGTCTTATTAATGATACCACGCTTACAAAATTGCTTTCTTCTCTTTCCACCGACGGGCTGGAGGGGATAGGTTGAATTTTTTTAGGTATTTTCACGGCTTCTGCTCCGAGGAGTTAGCAAGTATAATTCTTCTGACAGCTTCTAATAGAGCAACACGTAGTGCCACTTTTATGCATTCTTTTACAGTCCAACTTAAGAGGCCCCGAACTTTGCACTTCCTTTGTTCCATCATCCCCAAAAAAGTTTTCTAGATGAATTTTATCTGGAAGTTTTCCCTTTCCAAATATTGAGTCTGGTGTAGAATAAGTCATTTTACCAAAATTAACGGTCTTTAGAATTGAAGGCCTCAGCCTTTGGACTGTTACATATAAAAAAAAAATTCTTCGTAAAAAATTCTAACTTTTTAAATTTGTTTAGGTTATTTAAATGAGGTAACACTATTTTATTTAGTGTTCCCACTAAGAAGTTCGTTATATTTTTTCAAAACTACAATAGTATAACTTTCGAAAGAAAAAATTATAAAAAAAAAAAAAAAAAAAAAAAAAAAAAAAAAAAAAAAAAAAAAAAAAAAAAAAAAAAAAAAAAAAAAAAAAAAAAAAAAAAAAAAAAAAAAATTTTTTTTTTTTTTTTTTTTTTTTTTTTTTTTTTTTTTTTTTTTTTTTTTTTTTTTTTTTTTTTTTTTTTTTTTTTTTTTTAAAAATTTTTTAAATTTTAAAAAAAGTTATTTTTAATTTTAAAAAAACCCAAAAAAAAAAAATTAAATACAAACCAATTTTAAAAAAAATTAAAAAATAAACAAAATTTAAACGATGTTTTCTATAAAGGGGTTTCTTTAGGTAAAAAAATTAATTTATAAATTTTTAAAAATCTAATGACATACTTTCATTTTAAATTTTTATTATTTTAAACCCCAAAAATTAAAACCTATAATGTTAAAAACGATTATAAGTTGCTTTGAAAAGAAAAATGCTGGGGAAATGTCAAAATTCCAATAATTTTATTTAAAAAATTATTTAAGGTTGCTACGTGTTTTTACAAAATGTCTGCCCTGCACGCCTGAACAGTTTTGTTCCACAACATTCGCCCCATACATCTTTAAACTTCCTTGAAAATAATATATAGACAGAGAGGTTGATAAAAAAGACTGCTTTTTAACATAAAAGCATCCTTTTTATTATTGAATGTTTAATTCTACCCAAGCATTTTAGATATGTGTTAGAATGAGACATTTTGGCATATAAAAAAACCTTGCGTTATTGTAAAGTAATAAGAAATTCTAAAGTGAAAAAAGTAAATTAAACTAAATCATAAAATATCAAGAAGATTTAAAATGTTTTAAGAATCATCCTTTTGGTGGATCTTATTGCAAAAAATATGTTTTTTTAGTGTAATAAAAAAACACTCGAAAGCAGCAACTATTCGCCAAACAATTTTATGCCAATTCTACGCTTGATCCTCCTATTAATCTTCCTCTTCCAACAGTTGTCCCTGTTTCTCATAAAATGTCCGATATAATTTTTAAAGTCAAACAGATTAAGCGTATTTTTTCTTCCCTTAATACTAAAAAATCGTCAGGGCTGGATGGCATACCAGCAATGGTCTTAAAAAAATGTGCTCCCGAAGCTTTCCCATCCCTTAAATCGCCTCTTTCGAATCTCTTACGACACGGGCATTTTCCCGGAGAGTTGGAAAGCTGCACGTGTCCAACCTGTCCCCAAAAAAGGGTGCAAAACTCTCCCTTCTAACTATAGACCTATATCTCGTCTTTTAGTTGTTTGCAAAGTAATGGAAAAATTTATTAATTCCCAAATCTTAAAGTATCTGGAAAACATAAGATCTTACATGATAGACAATATGGATTCCGTCACAGTAGATCCACAGCTGATCTTCTTTCCTTTGTCTCACACAACTGGAACAAGTCCCTTGAGTTTCTTGGTGAATCCCAGATCGTTGCTCTTGGCATATCCAAAGCATTCGATCAGGTCTGGCATGATGGACTTCTTAACAAACTTCCATCTTATGGGCTTCCACCCAAGCTTTGCTCTTGGCTTTACAGTTTCCTTTCTAATCGACGTATATCAGTTAATGTAGATGGTCATTCCTCCAGCTTCTACCAAATTAATGCTGGGGTGCCCCAGGGCTCAGTGCTGGCACCCACGCTGTTTCTTCTACACATTAACGATCTTCTCTCTTCCACAATCAATCCCATTCATAGTTTTGCTGACGCTAGTACCCTCCACTCTAATATTCAATTTCTTAAGCCACCATGTAATTCTGATTTGGAAAACAAGCGCAGGTCAATGCAGATATCTCTTTCACAAGACCTCAAACTTATCTTGGATTGAGGCGCCAAAAATCTTGTTCAGTTTAATGCCTCGAAATCACAGTCATGTTCGCTGTCGCGAAAAAGTCTGCCAATGCTCATCCCTTACATATGAGCGGCCAAGTTCTGCAGAACAAAGAGTCGTTTAATCTTGTCGGCGTTACTTTTGAGAATAACCTCAACTGGCACAAACACATTTCATCCATAGCCTCGGCAGCTTCAAAAAAGCTTGGATTCCTTTTCCGAGCCAGAAAGTATTTCTCTTCTTCTAATCTGTATACTCTGTATGTGTCCCAAATCAGACCCTCTTTAAAATATTGTTCTCATGTCTGAGGAATGGCGTCCCCTACAACACTTAGCATTCTGGACTCCATTGAAAGAAGAGCCGTTCGTCTCATTAATGATCCAACGCTCACAGAGACTTCCTCTTCTTGCCCACCGTCGAGCTGTAGAGGATTTGTCGCTTTTCTATAGGTATTTTCACGGCTTCTGCTCAGAGAAATTGGCCAGTATAATTCCTTTTCTGGCAGCTCCCAACAGAGCAACACGTAGTGCAACTTTTTTGCATCCTTTTACATATTTGTTTTTCTAATAATTACAGGTAATGTATCCTACAACCGCAAGTATATCCGGATACATTTTTTCTGAACCTTCTCATTTTTTTCCTTTGCCTGTGACAATTGTCGAGACACCTTTAATTTATTGTGCTTCTCTCTTTATTTAGTAACACAATCCTTTAAAATTTTTACATGGAATACTGCATTTTTTTGGTCATTATATAGAAAATTGTAGAAAAATATGTATGCTTATTGAGTCAAGCACCAAAGTTACTAGTCTTGTTGCTTCTTTATCAGAAAAAATGTTTTTTTTTCCTTACATCATCCATTAGTATGTTTTTTATTTGTTCGTCAGATGGTAATTAATACATTCAATACATTTACAAAATGGCGGTTTTATTATACTAAAGTAGGTACGTACATTTTTTCGTTCTAAATCCATAACTAGGTAAACTTGTTCTGGATTTTTTTAAAACAGACCTTCCAATATATTTTTTTTTTTGGAACGAGACTTGTAATAATCTGCTTCCTAAAACTTACTTATTTAATGTCTTATCATAATATATGCGTGTTATCTGTGCAAAACGTTTGTTTGCCTATGTTAGGAAAAAACTATGGACTACATTACAAAATTATGGGATAAACAATTGCAATGATTTTCCATATCTTTACCAAATGGGATTACTTTTTATACTTATCTATAATAATGCTTTTATTAAAATAAATTTTGATAAAATGCACTTTTTATACTATGGGTAGTATCTGGCCGTACCTATGTATATACATATCCACTTTTTGTAAGTTGATTTCCAAAGATATGTCTAAAAAATAAATAATTAAAAAATATAAAACAAGTGCATGATTAACATTAGAATCCGCATAAAAACGGGTGGTTGAAAAATAAGTACACTCCAAAACAAAATATAGATTTTTTTAATACGTTAATTTCGCAAGAGTTAATTTCCATGACTCATTAATTGTAATAAAAAAGAACACTTTCTGATCTTAAACTTAAACCGGAAACATGCCTATTAGCAGCATAACGTTGTACTCCCTTAGTTGTTAAATGCATTTATACCAACTAGAGATGTTAAATTTCCTAAAATTTAAGATCGTTCGCAAATATTCGCGAACGTATTTTTTTACTGTCCAAATTGGATACAAACATAAAAGGGCTTTAACTAGAGCTCCCACGCTTAAGTGTGTAAGTAATTTATGTATTTTTTGTTTACATTTTTGCTAACAGACCAACAGACTCTACAGACAAGACAGCGTAACAATGTGTATTTAAAAACAGACGAAACAAAACTAGTTTTGTGTACAGGTAAAAAATAAACACCGTACTACTATACCCATTGACATTTTAATAAAAATTTAATAAAGATAAGTTTAAAAACGGTGCCCTAGATCACCAGCGCCATCTTAATTTACTGCAATTTGAGGGTCATTTTGGTAACCCGGAGATAATACTCCTCATCTTTAGGCTCTATGCTCGGAAACAAATAACAATTTTTTGCTAGGTAACCACAAGATACCGGTATTACAGTGGTATCACAGCATAACTAACAAAAAACAGCACGATTTCATAAATTGGCGGGAAAATACAGTCATTTTCCTCTCGCAGTTTCAGCCGCCATTTTGCTGTGAAATTTATTTGAATTGTAGTCGTTTCGTGTGCGTTTCTTTCGTGTTTTGTGCTTAATAATATCAAAGGCGCCGCCAGGGGAGATCGTGATATCTGTTAGTTATGCTGTGCCACAAGTAAATATGTTGCATGGTTAACTTGCAAAAATTTGTTTAAAACCAAAATAAAACAATTCTGAGATTCCCCCACAGCCCAGTCACCTCACTCCCAATTGAAAGATGTCAAAGGCAGATGGCGCTTTAACCAATTAAGCATAAAACAGGCGCAATTTAAAAAAGAAGAATAATACGCGATCAGTTACGAAATCAACAGTAAGATGGAGATAGCTGCAGTAATTTAAATGCGAATGTTCGTGCTAACATAGCAGCGAACTTTCGCGAAAATTCGCATTTCTTGCTTGGAAATATTCGCGGCTCACATCTCTAATACCAACTAGTGTACACATCTTGCACATCGCAGTTGTGGCCTCAAAGACTCTTTGTATACAAAATTTTTAAATAATTATTTAAAATGTGCTCTTGTTATTTGATTTTCAACTCTTCTTTGAAGAGGCGATCTATAGCCGCCATAGTGTGAGGGAGGAAATATCACAACTGGAATGTGACACTGACCTGGCATACAGAGGAAACGAAGGTGAAAACTAGAGTCGGGGTGGAGTGCATAGACCCAAGATGATAACCCGCAGTCTTCAGGAAAATATCCCACTATAGTTTATGCAGCTGACGTTTGTCGCCCAGTAATAGATTTGAGGCTTTTTAATTATCTAATTTTCTTGTGTTTGGGTGTGTAAGTTCGTTTTTTAAAGTAAGATTTAAGTTTATTAGATTTTGTAGTGTTTTTATTTTTTGGTGTGGACTATTTATTGATATTTATATTTATTATACTTTATTATTTATTTTATTTTGGAGTAATTTTTAGTTATTTTTATTGGTTTTAAGAAAAAAAAAACACTCAATAGATTATTTTTTAATATACAGTGACTACTGTATTTTTAGTTTGGGAAAGTTTCGAAATCCACCTCAGAATTGTTGAAAAATCTTTTTTTTAATCTCATAAGGGGTAGTTATTTAAAGGTTAAGTTATGGTAGTTAAATGTTTATTATACCGTAAACTGTTAAAATATTTTTTTCTACAATAAAAGCGTTATTAAATAATGTTAAAATGAAAAAACATTTTTTTTTATTTCGTTATTAAGGGTGATTTTTAGGGGTTGAAATTTTAAATCATAATGTTAGATATAAATCACAACATAAAAATATATTTATTCTACATATTTAGCTATGATTTTAATTTACATAAGGTCTATTTCTATGGTTTTTTATTTTTTTAGCATAAGGGGTGGTTTTTACCCTCTAAAAATAAAAAGCACACCCTACGCATATATAAACTTTGATCTAGGTTTTAAGCAACTTAATTCCAAATTTTCATAAAAATTGAAACTGTACAAAAAAATCCGGAGGTCAATCAGCATTTTTCTCCCCATCCACTGTAATATATTATTGATTAAACAGTTAATTAAAATTACGAAAATAATTTTTTTCTGCCACGAATTTCTGCATTTTTATTTTTGCTGTCTGTGTAATATCACGAAATCAACGTTATGCTGTAATTTGACCTAAATTACTTAATACAATAATTATTAATCGGGTGTTAATAAATTAATTTTAGCAGAAATAGCTTTCGTATCTGAATAGATTAAAAAAATCGACGCAAAACTGTAGTTATGATTTATTAGGTAAAACGTTTTTATAATGAATGGAATTTTAAACTTGGGAGAGGGGGAATATTTGCTTTTTTTATTATTGTTTGGTTGTCACAACCATGTTTGCGAGAGTATAAATAATATCATGAGGATCAATAATATTATCATAAGGACTAGCATTGAGCCAAGTAATAGTCGCTTACCACAATTATTTAGAGGTATCACCACAGCAAATAGCTTTGTAAATGTAAATGTAAATAAGCCAATTAGGGGATAATATAGAAATATATTTAAATAGTTCGAAGAATATCAAAAATTTTTCGTTTATAAAAAAATGGAGATTTTAAAAATTATTTCTTGGTCTTCTACGACTACAGTAATCACTTACTTTTTTAATTCTTTAGGTCATGTTTGATTTAAAGTATTTGATGTAGTATCAAGAACGTCATAGTTTAAATAATTTTATTAAATACTGAAATTACTTTCACACTTTAAAAATGGTAATTATAGTGTCAGCCACTTTACTGTTTCTTCTACTGTGATAAATAGTCTAGTCAATAAGTGTGTTTCCTGCGAAAAATAGTTAGAAGGCTTCGAAAAATATATTTTTTTTTAATCTTTTATGAAACTCACGAAGGATTATTATATATGTATATTATATCCTACGGATTATATATACATATATAAACCTAAGTACCAAAGTACCGTGAGTGTCGGGTTTTCCGGTGTTTAACCCATTTCTTAGTTGTTCCGTCAACGTTGTCCAAGCACTGAAACATGCAAATGTTGCATTTTCACAGCACCTTTTAGACAACGCGGTAGGGCCACCACGGACGTTATTTTAAA
>JAHBCN010002056.1:0-99976 GCA_019359885.1 Listronotus oregonensis
CCAAGACCTGAGGGAAAGGCTTTCGAAAAGATGCAGGTTTTGTGAAAACACCCAAAGCACAAAAAGATTTTTTTTTTTCTCCTAAATCTTCATTTTAAAAAACCTTATGAAAACTTCCTTCTCTATGCGTTGCACATTTGGTTTGCCCATTAAGCATTAAGCCTAAGTTACTTATAAATTTCATATATTGCTTCTTATATTGTCGCAACTGCCACTATCGATCTAAAAAAAATTCATAAATATTTTAAATCTTAAAATATTTACATCTGAGGATGTATTTTTAGTTTATGATACTCTTAAAACAAGTTATTTTATCTTTTCAAGATCACTATTCTGATCATTTTTCAAAATCTTTATTAGGTTATATTTTCTTACCTCCGACTCATCACAGCTCTAAAATTGGTTTCAAAAACTTTCAAACGGGAAATAAAGAAATTTGTGATTTATACACAAAAAAATATCTATTCTAGTGGTTTTTTTTTAAAAACCCAAAAAAAATAAAAACTTATTTCAAAATAAAATAAATTATGAAATATAAAAAATGTCGCCCCAAAAAAAATAAAACACTGCTGAGTAATCTCTAATCTCACTAATTATTTTAAAAACCCGAAATAACACACCCAAACACAAAAAAAAATTAATACAGAAATTGAAACGCCGTTAACCCATTACTGGGTGAAAACGCCAATCAACTGATTTTGACGTTGATTAGAAATTTTTTGTTTTTGAACATGTAAAAAAAAAAAATTTACTTGGACAAAAATATACAGATCTCATAGCACATCTTTTTCCCTTTCCCCGATGGTTTTCTATATTACGTGATTTTTAACATCCATCATTTTTTATCGGCAGAACGTTAAAATGTATTTAGTTTCTCATTTGACATATACTAGTTTCTGCGTAATTGAACTCCCCCAAAAAACGTCAAAATGTCACCCTCGGTGATATCGAAGGATTCTACTATAGCTGCTTCCCCTAATGAGTACTTACTAAACCCTTTTGATTGTGAATAAAACACTATATCTTTAGACATTTTATTTACGAAAAGGTTTTCTTAGCAAAAAGTTACAATAATACAGTTTATTTTACTAAAAATTAACAAGTGTTACTAAATATTTATAAAAAAATAACAATAAATAACTATCAAATTATTAAAAAAAAAAAATTATTTTTTATTTTTAAAAAAAAAATTTTCATACGGCAAATTTATTTAAAACTGACAAAATTTTTGACTAAAATATTACTGGTTAAAATTTATTTTAGTCTGACAAAAATATATTAATTTGTTTGTATTGACAGTGTATGTACAAATATAGTGCTTTCGGCACATGGAAACATTTCGGAATGGTGTTGTTGGGGGTGAAAAAACTCAAGTTGCCAATGCCCCAAGTAGGGTATCGATATGGATAAATCAAATTCATTTAAATTGCCGAAATAAATAATGCTATGGCGGTTGACAACTAAACCCCGCTTGGGGTCCTTTTATTAAATTTTGTATCTTTAGGGGGCAAATGTATCGTGAGGTTTAATATCGATTATTATTAAAATATGACTACAGACTAGGGTTCATGATTTCTCGAGCTTATCAATTTCTCGGGTCTCGGAATTCTCGAGGCTAATTTTCTGGGTTGTCGAGAAATTTACAAATTCGTGTACTACACTTTGTAAACCGTCTGAACTCAGCTAGAGTCAAACACTAATGAACGTGTTTTATTACAGTGTTCCCAAACCCAAAGCTCGCTGAAAATTCCCAATTTTCTGTGAAAAAATCCTAAATTCCCCGATCAAAATTAAATAGAAAAATAATTTACGAAATGACTTTATTGTCAGAAAAATTCAAAAAATAAAAAAAATAAAATTTATGGTAACAATGGACATAGATAGCAAAATGAATTAAAAAAATAAAAGTTTCCCAAAAAAAAACAATTGTAAAATTCTTAAAATCAATTTTTTTTTAAAGGTTTTTCCCTTTTTTATAAACTAAATGCTTTTCATTTAATGAATAATTTTGGCAGCAGTATTCACTAGAAAGACGAATTAAACACTGCATTTAATGCCTCCCGGATAATTAATTTCGCTTTTTTTTTTTAACGTCGGTAACGACTGAAAATACTCGCTCATCTCGGCATTACTGTGGGGCAACTAAATATTTCTTTTCTCCCTTAGTATTTTGTGGGCAACAACCACAAAATACGAAAGACACCAAAGAGATGCTAAGTAGCAGTTGATTCTTAATTGAAAACCCCATACCACGAATTTTAAACCCCTATTAGATTAATCAGCGCAACAAGAAGCAATTTTTTTAAAAGATACAATGGTCAAACCATAACCCAGGGTATAAGGATTTAATAGGTATTTTTATCCCTTTAATTTAAAAAAGATGAATGACTGAAATTCTATAAATTGAACTGAAAACAATCCAAAGTTAAAAATTCCCCGAAAATTTTGATAAAATTCCCGTTTTTTTCCCATTGTGGAAAAAATCCCTAGAACTAGGGAATAAATTTCCTGGGGGCATTACGGTGTATTACCTACTGTATTTATTATGTATAAAACGACGCCGCCAGAGCGCTTGCCGCGCGCGATCGGCGAGATCAAAGGGCCCTGCGCTTTGGCCCGTGCCCCCCCGCCGCCCCGCGGGTTTTAAAAAAAACGGGAAACGCAAATAGTTTTATTTTATAATTTCAGGGGCTAAATATGTTTCCATTCTCGATTTTCTCGACTTGATTTCCCCGGGGAAATTTTCAGGGGGGAATTCCCGGGGAAAAATTCTAAAACTATCAACCGAACGGTTGGGTCTGGTTCTATCAGATTGTCTGGATCATGGCCAAAATATTTAACGAATTCTTTTAGTCAAATTAAAAAAAAAAAAATTAAGAAAGCAATTAAAAAAAACAGTATAAAGATTGGGTTTTGGATCCCCCTCTCTTAAAATCCCGTGAATAAAGGGTGTTAGAAAAAAATGGTTATGTTTGTTAGAGCTTGTCGTCTTTAGAGGGGTGAAAAAATACCAATATCTTAAATATAACTGCATTTCCTCTATTTTATTACATTAGGAAATTGGTAATATCAAACTTATATATTTGTATACAGATATATTAAAGAGGTGTTTTAAAGGGAAATTCTTTAGGCCCCCCCCCCCCTCCTCACAAAAAAAGTTTTATGAGCTTATAGTGTTTTTCGGAAAGGTTCGAGCACACAAAATCTTGATTCGCTTATCGTCATTTTATTCCCAAATTAAACTTTTAAGAATTTAAATACCAGAGAAAAAAATAGAAAATTTGGCTTTATCCATTACCACAAATTAAAAAATTTCCTAACCTTTAGATATAAATAATTATTTTTAGTTTCTTTTAATCTTTTTTAAAAAATTAACTGACTAAATAATTCATAGTTGTTGAATAAAACCGTATTAATCTTATTTTTTAAATGTCATTTCTTATTTTTATTTAATTTTAAAAAAATTTTGAACAAAAATCTCAATAATATTTTTTATCTTTATAGTTAATTATTTTACTAATTTCATAAAGTTTTATTTAAGATATTTACCCAAAAATAATGAATAAATTTTTAAATAATATATTTAGATGTTATGACTAGGATTAAAAAGTAAATAAAACATATTTTGGCATTTATTTTTAAACACGAATTTTCCAAATTTTAAATCTTATAATACTGATGTTTTCTTATTTGTCATTAATAAAGCACGGAATATATGCAACAAGTTTTGAAAAATATGCGCATATATATGCATCTTTTTCATAAAAATATGCACAAATATTATTTATTACAAAATATAATTCAATATGTAATAAAATTTAATGATGTAATAGAACAAAATAGGGTGAAAAAAAAAGTACAATCTTCAAAAAATGGTTTTTATTTGGAAAAATAAATACACATGAGAGTGAAAAGTGAGAAAAATATAGTCAGATATTGTTATGTGGTCAGATACAATTATTTACTATTTTAAAATGGTACATAATTAGTTTATAACAATCCAAGATTAAATACATATATACAAAGCACAAAAAATAATACAAATATTATACAATTTTTCGTTTGGAAATACTATAAAAGGCATTGACAACAAGATACTTTTCGAAGTTTTCTAGTAAAAATGATTGTCTTCTATCAGTGAAAATATGTTTATACAAAGAAAAGGTTCTTTCAACGTCTACTGACGTAATTGGACAATCTAAAGTTTTGGAAGTATACTATAAGGCCATGGTACATGTTCGTCAGAAGACTTTTTGAGATATTTTTGACTTTTTTTAAAAAATTTATACCCTTCATTCTTCGTTAAAGTCGCATCCGCTTTGCGCCTTATTTGATCTCCAACTTTACCCGGAACGTTGCCACACTTAGCCAAAAAAGTGTCAATGGTACTAATGGACTCTCTTAAACTTAATTGTCCACTCTCTAACGATGTGATCATATCTGGTATAAAACCAAAATGAACTTTAATAAAAACTAAATCTCTAGCTACACTTGCACTTTGTAACAAGTCCTTACTTTGAACTACACTCTGAGCGTCGTCCTCCAAGTCAAAATTAAGTCTTTAACGGCATCAGTGTTCAGCGTAGAATATAGCTGCATTAAAACCACGTTCCCCATCTGGTAATTACAGGTTCTGGTGGTAAACTAACCTCCAGGGAGTCGCTCCCCATACATTTGCACTCTTAGAGGGGCTTTTTTATAAAGACTTTTTAACACTTGAAATTAGCTTATTTACTAGCGGAAATGCTGTTCTGATGGTTTCTGCTACTCAGTTTATCCCGTGCAGAAGACATGTAACATGCACCATATTGGGTAAAAAACTTTAAGGTTCTGTCCTACTTTCACCATATAGGGGCGGCATCAGATAGAAGCACTAAGAACTTTTCTTCTGGCACTGGGTTTGGAAGAAAGAAGCGGATAGAGATGCTGTATGAATCTGGATACCGTCACATTATTGGTTTCTCCAACTGCTTCGAAGCTATTAGGTATGCGTTTTTAGAATTATTTTCTTCAAATGCTCAATCATCAGATGTGCGATATATCTGCCACAAACATCTGTACTTTCATCCACAACGATGTAAAAGTTTTTTCTGCCAATTAAAGATTTTATTTTCTGAAGGACTGTCTGTGACCCAATGAACATTTTTCTTTCTGAGTGTCGACTCATCGGGAATGGTTTGGTTGCAATGCCTTTGTAGAAAACTTCAAAATTGGGGATGCTGAAGTTTTCTTAGTGGTATGTTGCTTCCATCATAGTTTGACACAAGTCTTGTTTAAAAGTTCCTTTTCCGACTGAGATTTTGCACCACATTTTAAAATGCGTTTTTAACACTCTGCTGAACTGGCGCACATTTCATTTTTGTAACCTTGCGATATGCAGCGCTGTTTTTAAATGCTGTTTCCACTTGAAACTTTTTCTCACAACAATTATTTTTGAACGGTTTTGCAAAAATTTTTTCTCCACTAAATTCTAACTCGGAAATACCTTAATCCAGTCGAGTTTTTACTATTTTAACATTTTATTCGCCAATTAAAACTCACTTGCTGACACCAAGTTTTTTGAAACAAAAATACTAACCTGAGTCTAGTTATGCCTACCCAATTTTAAAATTCAAACTGTCCGAACCTTGGGTTATTGTTAAAGTATTAATAATTTGGGTAAAACCAACAACCCTATCATAAAATAAAAAAAACCTCATTTAAGTTAGTATGGAATTCCAAAGATTAGAGTATTGGAGTCAGCCGCCCGACTGATGATAAAATTTAGATATCAAATGGTGTTAAAAATTTTTGGAAAAATTTGACCATAATATGCAGGTAAATCAAAATGTATCAAAAATATGCTTTTTTTTCAAAAACGGAAAAAATATGCAATATGCATGTATATGCAATTTGATATAATCCGCGCTTTAGTCATTAATAATAGCTGTCGAGATTCATTCATATTTATTTGTATTTTATTTAATTCCTACCGTTATGTGAATATATACTATTTGTTTTCAAACATACTACTATTTATTCTTTAAAACAAAAGAGATTCTTAACGGTTCTGTATTAAAGCTTTAGAATTTGACTTAGCCCGGTATTATAAAAGTGTCGGTAGACTGAGGAAAAAAATTTTAAAAAATTAATTTGAAGTTGAAACCCATTGTTTTTTTCATTTTCTTAAAAAACCTACTTTTTAGGCTACCATCTTTAGTTTAAGCGATTCTAGGAGTACCGATTCCGAAATCTGAAGTTGATTCATAAGTTTTACCGTAACTAGACGTTTATAAAATCCACGTTTTAGAACACTGAAACCACAGAAATAGAGATAAACCGACATTATAATAGACCAATTTGGTTCATACCGAAAGCCTGAATGTAACTTAAATATAGCCCTGGACGAATAAGGGACTCTATAAGATTTGTATAATAATAACTAATATTTTTATAAATAAATACTTAATTTACCGGTACTTTTTAATGTGATTATAATAATAATAGCTTGTATAATTCAGTATAACTTATAAACCATATATTATTTCTAAAAATATTTATTTTTGATAACCCTAAACTTAGGTTTGAACGTAGATCTTAACTCTAACAAAGCTGCTTGTAAACAATGAGTATCAACTACAAATCACGGAATAATTTTACAAATAGCCAGTGGTCAACTTCAGACTTGAGTTTAATTTACAGATCTTTTACTTATCTTTTACCTGAAAAAAAGAATAGTTAAACCATATTCTGAAGTTTAAACTAAAGTTAAGTCAATGTTTATGAGTAATGTCACTAAATGTCAACGGAAAGTTCCTGTTTTTAGACTTTATAATTTTACATATTCTGTACCACCATAAAATTAAAAAAAAAACAATTTATATATAAGTTCTGTTATAATTGTATGTATAACTAAGAAGGAAGAAATGAGGTTAAATACATGAAAAACCTGACCTACAATTCTGGTAAATTGTACTTAGTGTTTATATATGTATATATAATCCTAGCGATATAATATACAATTAATATCCTAATTCGTGACATTGTCATAAAGTTAAAAAAAGATTTCTTTTAATAAAAGGTAAAAATATCCAAATACATATTTAAAAAAATCCTTAGACTCACAAATTAGCTGGTAGAAAATTAACACTTATATTGTTTTACCATAGAGTGTAACATAAAAATGGAACACTCGAAATACCTCCCGCGCCGTTTATCCAATTTTTCCACATGTAAGCTTACCTGGAATATCTGACATTGTCAATATTTTTACAATATTTTTACACAAAATGGATCATTTAACTGAAACCCAAAGAATCGAAATTTTAATGATACCGGGTTACGGGGACAGAATGAGAACACAACAAGTTTGTAATATTTTTAATGACAAATATCCTGACAGAAATCGTTAACAAGATCTACTGTAGGTAAGCAAAGTTTTTAAAAAATTCCGTGAATCTGGACACGTAAAAGATGCTGCACACTCTGGCCGACCTAAAAGTTCAACAGATGGTGATAAGGCTTGAACGTTTTGTTGAGTTTAGGGAAAATCCCCACCTTTCTACCAGAATACTGGGAGAAGAAAATCACATTTCCCATATGTCAGTAGACCGCTGCTAAAAACCTAAAAGTTTCATCCCTACAAAATAAGACTGGTACAAGACTCTCAGAAGACGAGCTATGACAGACGCTTGCAATTTTGTGAAATTATGATGAAGCGCTCAACCCAATCCAGATTTTGTCCCCCAGATAGTCTTCCTGACGAATCAACCTTTTTTTAAACGGAACTGTTAAAAGACATAATTGTCTTTATTGGGCCAGGGAAAACCCTCACTGGAAACGCGAAAATCACACCCCTCGATAAGTAAATGTTTAGGCTGGTATAATAGGCCGAAGAATAATTGGCCCATTCTTCATGGAAGAGACATTAAATGGGGAAAGATACATACAGCTTTTAAGAAATGAAATTGTCCCGGCTCTTGTGCAACTATTTCCAAATAATCGTAAGTTGTGTTAATTCACTTTTTTTACTACTACACTCGCCTACGGCGCGTCCGAAAAACATTCCCATTAGTAAAAAAAGTAATACTTTACTTTTTTTTGATTATTTTAAAATGATATTTTAGGCAATAATCAAGCACCAAGTAACGAAATATGGTTTCAGCAGGATGGAGCCCCACCTCACTATGCCCGTAATGTTCGGCAGTATCTAAATAATGTTTTTTTTTGTAAGATGGATTGGACGTAGGGGCACAATCGAGTGGTCAGCTCGGTCTCCGGAATTGTCGCCCCTCGATTATTTCTTGTGGGGCCACCTAAAAAATGTCGTTTTCAAAACCAAGCCCACTGACCTTGATGATTTAAAGTTAAGGATAGCAGCAGAATGTAGGAGAATCGAGGAAACTGACAGCCTTAATGTTTTACATGCTTTTACGCAGAACTTAGTTTATTGCCAGGAAGTAAATGGGCAACATTTTAAGCATCTGATTTAATTTTGTTTTGTTTATTGTTGTTAAGTTATTGTCTCCTGTATTGTTTATTCTTATATTTGTAGGTAAAATACATTAAGTATTACTTTAATCTTAATTCTTTCAGAAACTGTTATCGTTACAAAAAAATACTTTATACAAAAAGTATACACAATTTTAAGCAAAAAAACTGAATCAAATACAGGGTGTTCCGTTTAAAAAAACGAAGTTCCATTCGATTTCAGAAAAACGGTAAACTTGGCAACGCCGCGGAGCTCACCATTCGATCCGGCGTAATTTCGAACCTTTGAGTACATAGTTTCATAAAAATTGGATAAACGGTGTGGGAGGTATTTCGAGCGTTCCATATTTATGTTGCACTCTGTATACAGTGTCCCAACTCTATTTATACACTAAATATCTCTGCTTCTGTACATAAGACAAAAAAAACTTATTACTGGTTTTTGAGATAACGACCTATAATTGTAGTATTATCTGATTCACTTATGTAATAATTAAAAACGATTAACATCCTATAATAAATGTTTAAACTGCCGACTGTTTTTTAGTACTATTTTCTGTCATAATTATTTTAAAATAATTCTTTTAGTGTTAGAGTGACCAATTTAGTTTCTTTATAAGTTACTTAATTATCTTAAAAACCAGCAATGATTGACATATAGTATATTTACCAATACTGTTAATAAAATTAGTGTTACCAAACACAAATTTTTAATCTTAAGTTTTTTCTGTATCATGTACAGGGACATAGTTATGACACCCTGTATAGAGTATACAATACATATAGGAAAAATTTGTTCTTTCGAAAGGTTCTGATTTTTCTTTGAAACGTTAAAATGTTCCAAACTTGAAATTCTTTCATCCATTAAAGAAAATCTTAAAAATTACCAGATAATGACCAAGATGGATTTAGACTAAGGGAAAAATATTATCCAGTACTATAAATGAAATTCTTTTTAGCAAAGAAGTTAAAAACAAAGGTGGTAGGGTTGCCTTTGAAATAATAAAAAATACTAATCTCAATTCTTTTGAGTTCCTTGAACTGGTTACTGTGAAGTTAATTGGTAGTTTCTTTTGATCAAAGATAATTCTGGTGGTATTTATTTTTACATTATAAGTTCTAGAATCATTATATAACATGTCATTTGTTATTTAAATAATAATAATAAAAAATAATTGTTTTAATATTTTTGGCTTAAGTTTCCGTTCCTTTTGTTACTTGAAATATTAATATTTATAAAAATATTTTTTTATTGCATTCCTCATTGAAATGCAATGTAGTATGTAATGTTTGCAGACAAATTTTAAGTTAGTGGGTAAAAATATTTACAACAGTACGCTGACAGCACTGGACTTATTTGGCCAAAGTTTTTTTTAGAAAATTTTAGTTTTACTAAAGCTCCTAAGAAAATCTTTTTTATATAAAATTTATGTCTTCTAAAGTATCTCAAGTATTGTTTAAGTTGGGGCACACTGTACAAAAACATATCTAGTACATCGATTTAAACAGACATTTAGAGCATGTTACTTAAAATAAAAAATGAGGTATTTGTCGTTAACATGAATAGGCGGACGGCTATGGCTTAGGTATTGTCAAAATCTAAATCTAAAAATCTCCGAACATTTTTCAGGAATATTTCTTTCACTTTGCCACAGTTTGTGTTTTCCAAGGCTTCCAAGTATGCTTCGACAGGCTGGTAAAAATCTTTGTAAATATCACCACCTATTTCAAACTGAAAAATATTTATACCTATTTAATCAATTATTACCTTCTTAAAATAACACAGATAATAATATTTTTATTATGTTTATGTTAAAGGTAAATATGTTTTCCGCATGTAAACGTGCATCTTTAATTGCCCTAAAAATATATTAATATGCAATCGTACCAAGAAACTTGAAACCGGTGGCCGCAGAAGCGAGTTAAAAGATATGTGTGTTATTAATAAAGAGTTTATCGAGTTAAAATTATTTATTTTATTAAATGCTCAAAATGTGCGACGTTATTGGCGAGACAATAATTAAACCTGTTTTAAAATTCCTTGCGAACTTTGGCGTAAGTTTGGTAATTATTCTGCATTCCACTGCCTATTTGCAGATGGAGTTCTATACACTTGGTTATTAAATAAACCTCACAGGAAAAAATTTAACGGAGTTTAGCCTGGAGACCGTGCGGGCCAATCCATTGCACCTCGTCTGCCAATCGATTTTCCTAGAAACTATCCATTGAGCTTGAACTGCTAAAGCATAGTAAGGGAGAGTTCCATCTTGCTAGAAATGCAAATTATTTTAATCATATTTATCCACTTGATTTTCCAAAGATTGAAACAAAGAAGAGTATATCACATTTTCCAGAAGGTTCAGATACAGTTGGCAAGTTAAATTTTCTTCCAGAAAGAATAGCCAGATAATTTAGTTTCCATAAATACCTGCCCAAACGTTGATCTTTTCTAGAACTTGAGTATGTCCTTGCTTAAATAGGTGCGGATTTTCATTATCTCAATATCTGCAGTTCTGTCTGTTAACTTATTTATTTAAGAAGAAAGTTGGTGTGTTAATAAAGTAGATATTTTTGATCAAAATAGGGTATTTGCTGAGTTTATGTAAAATTTAAATTTTGTATAGAAAAAACTTATTCTTCCTCCAAACGGAACCGCTAGGAATATTGGTCAGCTTAAAGACCTTCGGAATAGACAACGTTGGATCTATTGGGAACTGTTCTAGTACCTCAATCTTGCAGGCTTCGTCTACAACTCTTTTCAATGTAGTTTTTTTGTTGCAAACAGATCCAGTTTCTTTAAACTTACTTATCAATTTAATTACATACTTATGCTTCACGTTTTTATCTTGATGCCTCTCATTTAATACTCTGGCAGTTCTACGCGCACGTCGATCTTCAGCCCCATAAAAGGTTATTATTTCTGTTTTTTCAACTAGAATATACACTATTTTATAATCACGATTCTTAATTTTAAACTAATGATGTCAAAATGAAAATCTTAACAATAATATTCAACTGACTCCTAAACGTCTTAAAAACGTGTGTTATTGCCGTGTTTTGTTGTATTGGGTACCACAAAAAATATCAGTAGAATGAATGCACAGATATTAGTCTGCAAGGAATTTCAAAATAGGCTTCATTAGGGTTTCGCAAAAAACGGCGCACAGTTTGAGCACTTGATAACTTAAATTATTTGAAGTTGATGAACTCTTTATTATTAACATATTTTTTTCTACTAACTCGCTTCTATGTTCAGCGATTTCAAGTTTCTTAGTACGGTTGGATATCAAATTGTATGCTGAGGTTAGCTGGACATGTTTTTTATTTTTTAAACGATATTTAGGGTGGTTCATTTTAAAATGAAAGCACTGTATAATCAATAATAATTACCGATTCAAAAACGTTGTAAATTGCTCTAAAAACTGGCTGCTTTTCAGAATGGAAGAACCCTCTTGATCCATGGATAACAGCGACTCCATCTTTTTCTGCTGGTTTACAAATACTTGTATACATACAGTGATCAGGTCGGTAATTATACCTACAAGAGTAAATGTACAACCTCCCTAAAACAAAAACAATTTTATTAGTAGTAGCTCAAAAAAACATTATATATTTCACTTAGCGATTAGTCTTAAATATCTCATATATAACTTTTTTGTTTAGTCTTAGTTTTGATATATCAATATTTTAATATTTGAGTCACTTTAAGTTTTGGTTAGTACTGGTTAGTCACTTTTAGTTATTCGCGAAACATTCGGGTTCTGAGGAATAATTAATTTAAATATGTCCTTATCTGCCTGTATCGTATACAGATGCCTCAGTATATCATATTTTTGTCAGGTTTATAATTTTATTACATACTATATTTGACATATATCACTTTGCGTCAAATATACCTTAGCATGTTAACTCTATCAAAGCAAACTACTAACAATAAAGTACTATGTTTACCTAAATAATGTCGAAAATACTCTCCTTGTAAAATACAAAAATATTTGTTTCAGAAATAATCACCATCTGTCATGGCTTACCTGGATGATAGTGAAATATTATATTAATTATATCTTGATCTCCCCAAGTTATGTGCAGTTTAAATTTCTTATAAATAGGTACTACATATTCAGTCCACTGGAAAGCTCTCATTCTCGTAAGATTCATTAGCATTACTCCGGAATTGACGCCTAAAATTAATAAATATATTTTTTATCGCTTGCAGAAAGGAGAGTAGATATTTTGTGTTTGTCCACACATTTTTACAGGATACAAATCTGACTCTTATCTTCGAACCTATACCTACGGAGGCTGCCTTACCGCTTCGCCGTGCGAACAAACATGCGAGACAAAAAGGAATAGAAGTATAAGATTTCTCTCTCGCACGCTTGTTCTGATTGGTCGGAGGGAAAGAGGATATATATATATATATATACCGCGCTTTGTGTACTAAGTGGTCAGTGGGTCATAACCAGAACGACGAGCGAGGGAGAAATTTTATACTTGTATTTTTTTTTCTCCCTCGTACACTTGTGTGCATGGCCGTGCGGAAAGGCTGCCTCTATAGGTATATGCTTAAAGTCTTATATATTATTGTTAGTATAAAGGAAAAACTGTACAACTGCTGAAACTGCACTTACAACTTACTTTGGGGCTGAAAATCTGTTAAATACGAGAAATTCTTAAATTACCATTTAATGGCATCTTTTTTAGGGTATGCAAAAATGTGCTAATACAGCGCGCATATCATGACAGGGAAATTGGCAAATTAATTCTAGAATAGAAGTCACGGTAAGTCAGAGTGTCATTTGCTAAGACTGTGTGCTTTTTATGCAATTAAAAATAAATATATATATATATATATATATATATATATATATATATATATATATATATATATATATATATATATATATATATATATATATATATATATATATATATATATTTTTATGTTCCCTCTAAAAATGTAAACCTGGCGCCAATTAAAAATAAAAATGTGACATTACAAAAACATGATTTACAGAACTAGACTAACAAGAGTAAAACCTAATGAAATCATAGATACAGTAGTTACTTAAAAACATTTAAAGGGCCTCTGTCAGATCAAACGGTTTCCACAGAAAAGGTCCGAATTTTAACTAATATTATCTCGTAAACGACATTCATACTAACTTCACTAGTCTCCAACTTCAATTTTAAAAAACAAGCAAATTATAATATCGGATACGAGCATCCAAAATCTTGTTCAGTTGGCATAAACACATTATATCAAAAGCCATAGCTGTGGACTTTTTATGGCCATTTCCACGGCTTGTACTCCAATAAATTACCGGTATAGTTACTTCCTTATTTGCTCTCAAGCGTCATATATTATTATATATTTATATTTTAACTAGTTTAAAATACGAATTTTTAATGTTGTTTTGTTACTTTTGTGTGAACCAGCTTTTTACGGCATTATTTTCTTTTTTGACTTTTATTTTTGCCGTCTCTTACATAAAAAAAATTGATCAAGATGTAATTGGATGAGTGTAAGACAATCTGGTGCGAAGAAAAAACCAGATATCAAAAATAAAATTGAGTCTTTTACTTAAAATAATATACCTGTTCACTGTGTAGTGCAATTTTCAATCTTTAGTCTTGTCAGTTCACTGACTATCCTTTTAAAAATTACTTATAATAAACATCGTTAATACAATATCACTTAAAGCTTTAGAAGCAAATACCTACCCAATTTCCCATAATAAGGATGTTTGGCAAATCGATTGTACCATCCTACATTTGGGTCTTCATGTTCTGGTGCTAAAGCTGCCATTTGACTATTGTTAAATTTACTAAAATATGCCCAAATGCTTTCTACTGGAGTCAAAAACAGGGTGTCTGTATCCATGTATAATAAAGAGTCTACATCAGGTAATACGTCCTAAAAGAGTTAATTATCTTAATAAAAATTAAATAACGTACTTTAGGTTACTAAAGTGCCGAAAAATAAACATAAAAAACTTAATATAGTGAATTCCTAAGTGGCAACAGCTAATAATAATGATTTAAGGTAGAGAAAAATCGCTTTCATTTTCTTACATTACCTCTTGAAAATACGTGTTATCGTATGAATCAACATTTATAAATTTTACAGCGTACTTGTCCAAAACGTTATATTCAAACTTATTACTAATTTTTAAACACGTTCGCTGCGATACCAGTCACATATGTCTGGTAGGGTTGCCAGGTGTCCTGGATTTAGAAGGATGTCCTGGATTTGAGGCTTAAATTTAGCGTCCTTCGAAGACCTTTGGAAGGACGCCTAATGTCCTCGATTTCTTAAATGCCCAAATTTTAATTTATTTATAAGCTTTGTAACAACACGGCGCCATATTTAATTTAATGGACACAACTCCTTTATATGAATCTCCTTTGATTTTGATTCAGTTGTGGAAATTGTAACTAACCTATCCATAGACATAAATATTGATAATTTGTATGAAGAATATTGTATATTAAAACCTTCTCTTGACAAAGCTTGCGCTTTACCTGAGGAATCCATTATCCAAAAATGGAACAAAATCTTTTTAGGTAACCCCGAAATTCATTATTTTTTAAAACTAATACAGTTATGTGTTTCAATATACAGGTTGAACGCTGACTCCGAAAGATTTTTTTCTTTATGCAATGCAGCCTGGAGCGACAGTCGCAATAAACTTTTGGTTGACCACATAAAAGCGGAGCTTCAGATAAAAACAAATTTTAATTTAACCTGTCAAGAATTTTATAATATGGCAGTTAAAAATAAAAGGCTCTTGGGAACCGTCCGTCCTAATAAAAAATATTCTGTATCATAACCCATTTTTTAAAGCACTTTTAAGTTGTTATTTTGTTAGAAAAAACTTGGCTTTTGTTTGTACATAAAATAAATTCTGGTTTAGTTTTAAAAAAATGTCCTTTTTTATTTATGCCTGTCCTTCCTTTTTTAAATTTGTGTCCTGCAATTTGCAGATTTAAACCTGGCAACCCTAATGTCTGGTAACCTTCATTACGTTACACCGGGCACTGGTTGTGACATCTATTACATAGCGGCGAAGGCTGTATCTTTTGAATCGTTTTTTCCACCGCAGAGTTACAGGTAGCTATCTGATCCTTGTAAAATGATCAACTTTCTTAGAATGCGTAGTATATACCGGACACATGTGACCGGTGAGGCGTCACATTAAAACAGTTTTACTTCTGTGCGGTACTGGACACCTGTAGTAACTGGTACAGCATTCACATGTGTTTTACGTAGTTATATGCAGTTTTGTGGTGTAGTGGTGTACTACTACAACAATAATAGTAAAAACAACAAAAGTCTTAACATGCTCCAGTTGAGAGAGAACCTAGCAACGGCGCTAGTGGATGAAGATTCTGAACAGAATATAAGGTCAGCTTGCACTCCCAAAAGGGTACATACCACGCCTGGCCAACTTCTTATGAGGATACTAGAAAAAGTGACATTTGACAATTATATCATTGCCAGGGAATAAGTAGATTTCTATATTTTTCCATATTTTGCTCTGTAGTAACTTGGTAGTAAATTTCTAGATGGCGAAACGTCGATTTTTTTTTAACCAATGAGAAGTAAGAATTATTTATATCCCTTTTTAACTATAAATTCCCGTGTTGTGTTTGCGTCGGCCATTTTCTATTCTAGTATTTGGGTTGTAAGTGTTGACTTTGGGTTGACTGTTTTAAATTTGCGTTCTTATTTTTTCCACACTATTGTGAAAAAATTATAAGGTAAGATATGTTAGTTAAATATTGTAGTAAGCCTTCTTTGATATTAAACCAAGATTCTTTGTAAATATCTTCGCAATGGCACCAACACAACATGTAGGCTGAAATATTCTTGTAATTATCCTTGTTGCAGAAACGCCTATTATAGGAAAATTGTAAGCACAGATTTTAAGAACAAAAAGTTTCATTCTTTTCTTCGAGATTCCTTATCGTTAGAAGCTTGAAAAATTAAATGTACTTTAAGTCCCTCAAAAGATTGTAAAAATGTATGTTTGTTCAAAATTAAATTATGCAAATCTTGATGATCCTTCTAGCTTAAAATATAGAGCTGCACCTTGGTCACCCTTTATGAATTCCATTTTAAAAGAACACAGTTAGGGAAAATGTTTCATTTCTTTTCAAAATTTACCTCTTGAACCATTGGACAACCCTAAAATTAAAATTTTAAATAATGTTATTTTATACCTTATTTACAAAATTTCAATTTCATGTTTAACTTGTCAGAGTAATCTCTTTTTAGTGGAGGTAACCGACAAGCATTTATTTGTAATGTTTAAAGAGTTTGATAACGAACGAAGGCTTAAATATGCTAGTGAAGCTTTAGTCAACCTTGTAGACAGACTACATGCTGATATTTACAAATATTTGGATGAGAATGTTTACAAGAATAAAATTGAAAATTTATTTAGGCAACAATATTTCGAACCTTACTGCAAGCTCTTTTCATTTGTTCAGACCGTAATTTTATGAAATATTTAACCTAACTTTAAAAATTTATTTTTATAAGCATCTTAAAGAAAGGAAAAATAGTTTTGAATCTAAAAAGAGAGTAAGCGATAGACATAAAATATAATACAAAAATTTAAACAATAATTTTTACCATTTCTTATAAATATTTATGTTTATTTTTCAGTTACCACATTAATTTAAATTCTTTATATATTTTTGCCCGCTGTCTGCTTTTGTCTTTGCCTAAATTAATAGCTAAAGTTCCCATATCATATTTTATGTATTTTTAGTCTGTTTTGAATAAGCGAATACTGCCTAGCTTCTTTGTTTTATAGGAACCTTTCAGCATGATCTCATCCAACTCCGGCTGTGACAGTTTTTGAAGTTTTATTGTTAATTTTTAGAATATATTTTATTTTGCCTGTGTTATCTCAGGTATAAGAATTTATGTTGTTATCAGAGAATATTTTTCATTTATTCTAAAATTTCATGTTTTATTTTTATGTTTTATTTGTTACTGTTATTTTTGGAATGTAATTTTTTGTTGTTGTTTATTGAAAATTTGGGGCAAATGTCCCAAGATTTTTCTGGTTTTCTCAAAATATTTGTATTTATAACAAATTAATTTATAATATATTGTTAACAATAACATTTTTTGTTTGCTTTATTTTTTGCAAGTTTAAAATTGTACCCAATCCTAACAAAGATAAAATTTTGCTAAAATCTTACTTAACACTGCTTATTTATTAAAATAATCAATTGTATGTTGTAATGTGTTTCAGCAAAATCTTATTTTTGTTGGAATTGGGGAAAAATAACTTATTGTTAGAAATAAAAATTTATAGTACTACCAGCGCATTCGCCTTTTTATTATGTGCTTTTATTAGTTGATTGTCCAGGCGTTTGTCGCTACTGTACTGACAGAAGATAGCTGCGTTCAGAAAGCACGAGGTTTAGATTTCTGTTGGTACATACCTTATCAACAAGGATCTGGAAGAAAACGGCGTCGAAACCGTGTAGACTGCTATAAAAAGCTAAAAGCTACCTTATTCTATAAAGAAGCAGACAAAAAAGTTACGAAAGTGTCAGGTTACTGGGCTGATTGTGATCTAAAACCAGCAATGTGCCTTTCGTGCTTTAATGAGAAGCATAGTGTATCATATTCAAAGCTGTAAACAAAATATTTATGTTTGTAAATGTTTCGTTTTGTTCTTTTTAAGCGTGTTCTTTTATTTTTAATATTTGTAAATATCTTACACTTACGTATTTTATAAATAAATCTGTTTAATTTAATTAGCGGTATTTTGCATATCCTTTCAATTAGCTCTTAACGGCTAGAACCTATTATATTTTCTAAGACAAAAATGCAAAAACACATGTTGATAGTTAAAATTATTTTGAAAAATAATATAAAAAAAGGGCCATACACACCAGGCATATGTGTCTGGTACCGCCGCAATGAAAAAAACACGTACCAGACACATGCGCCTGGTCTCGTGTTTTTGAACAAGACACTTGTGATTGGTATCGCAGTGAAATTGTTAACGGCATTATGTTGCAATCCTTTAATTCACTTTAACCTTATTAAAATAAAGTTACCTTTGCTATTCCTATTCGGATTACCACTGGAATTGTCCATTTTGTGCGTTAATAAGTTGGGTTAACAGTCAGAAAGAAAATTGACGTTTTAAATTTTTTGGACTAGCCTTTTGTCGTTTTAACAACATATATTTTTTTAAAACTTCAATGATTAATCGCAAATAACGATGCTTGGGAAAGTTGTGATTTAAATCTTTTCCCCGTATTAACTATATCCTTTTCGCACTTTCGAACTAATGACCGAGCTCCTCGACCAGTCCATAACCTTTGAAATCTCAATGAATAGTTACCATAATTACCCTTTTTGTGTATTGGCAAGATGCAAAGTATATGGTGGGGACAGCTAAATCGATTGCATAAAAATGGTGCATAATAGTTGTTGTGTGCTTAAATGTCAGAATACTGGCAGAAATAAAAACGATAAATTTTATACATTATCAACTGCTAGTTGGAAATTAGAAAAAAGGTCAAAATGGATAAATGCAGTTAAAAAAAAAGTAAGTAGTGCCCAGCCAACCAAATTTCCCGCTTAGCCGAATGACGTTCGGGTTTCGGGGTTAGGCAAACAACTTTCAAATTTGACATAACAAAAAGAAAAACGTATCGTTTCTTGCCGTGTGCCGTTTGTTCCCGCCTTTTTCTGAAGTTTTTTTTTATGACTTGCGAGTTTTAAAAAGAAAAAGATTCTTTTTAATAGACTAAGTAATTAAGAAGTGTCTTCAGAACTGACTTTAGTGTCTGTGTAGTTTCCTGTGATTGTGAATAAAGCAAATGGCTATAAAGCCTTCAAGTAAGTAAAATATATATTAGTGTTAAGTACATCGAAAAAGCCCAGATTCGTAAGTTTGTCAGGTAATTTTTTTACTTATCGGACCAATTGCCGATTTTTGTCTAAGGTTAATAAAAAAAACTAAACTAAAATTAAATTATTATTTTTAAAAAACCTATTCAATATGCTACATTTTTTAATAATTGTTTTAATTACCTTATTCGCCAATAATAAGGTCCGACTTCGATCCTACAAAACTCCAAAAACTTTTTTTAATTAAAAACACACTTTTTATACTTACTTTCTAAGCTTTAAAATTGTTTATTCACTATTGATGTTGTACTTCTCTTTTACAGTGCTGAACAGGTTTATATATATTAATTTACGTAAAATAAATAAATATTATAGGTAATCTTACACCTCTCCCATAGCTTTAAAGCATGATTTAATGCAGCCGCCAGGTGTCGTTGTCATCGCGCACGGTGCCAATAGCAGTAACTTTGTTTGGTATGCCTTTGTAAATAGACTGTGAAAATAAACGATACATATTTTTATACTGGGGTATTGGGAAGAATATTGCAGTTTATACTGACTTGGTGGCTGGCGACCAAAAGAGGTTTGTATAGCAGTTATTAGTTGCGTTCCCACATAGATAAAATATGGACACGATCATCAAGCTGCTGTCTCCTGGTCAGTCATTTAGTAAATAATTATCCTTAAATTAATTAAAACAATCCAATTTAACATTCAAATACCTTAAGAGCATCATAGTAGCATTATACTATGAGACTGTGAGGCATAAAAAGTTAAAGTAACTCATGAGCTACTTAAACTTTTTAAGCTGTATGTTCCCCCTTTTTAATTTAGTTTTTATTGCAAATTTATTATGAAGCTATTATATCAGTGTGCCGAAACTCGTGTAAAAACACGAATCATCGTTCTTCACTTTTTTAAACAATTAGGTTAACAATGGAATGTAACAATGGTAACTGTTTAGTTGTCATGGTCTTCAAATGAACAATACGGCGTTCGACTTGTAACTGAACTTTGTGAAGAACTCTGTCTCCTTTATTAGAAAAGTGAAGGAGGATCGTAAAATCTGGAATGAGCCGGAAAATTGTTTTAATACAGGATGCTAGAGAGGTAAAAAATAGAGGACTTTAGAGCTTTCAGGATCCTTTGCAATGGTTGGGGAAATGGGGAAAAGCTAAGGTGTTTTATTCAAATAAGTTATTATAAAACTAAATAAAGTATTTCTAATTCCCAAATATTCTACAAATTAACACATATTTTTTAGTCCGTATCTACAGATTAAAAGGTGTTAGGTAAACTACAGGGTATTTTAGCCTCGACTTTAAATCTTCACATCGAATGTTTTATCAAGAGTTTCCGGTATTTTAATAGATGAAAAAATGTTTTATAACGTAAATAAAGTAGGTAGTATCAATCTTTAAAATTATACGTGAAATACAATATTTGCCAAATGACTAGCACGACTTCTCTGGCAAAAAATAATTATTTTGTTGAAAATGTTTATAACATCCGAGCATATTTATTTATTTATTTATTTATTTATTTAACGGATACACCATTTTTACATTTACTTACACTAGAATAAAAAACATAAAATTAAAATTAAAATTAAATTTAGCTAATATTTTCTAATACCATTATTAGCCTCCAGAATCAGACCTCTCAGCCTACTTCTGAAAGCATTAACAGACAAGCCAAAGAAGTCTAAGTCAGGAAAACTATTTACAGACTTAACGATCCTGTTTAGGGGCATATTCTGAGCATGTAAGGTATTATAATGCTTGGAAGACAACAGGGGTGACGTTCTTAAACTTCTAGGTGGTATATAAAATCAATACCACCCAATATGACAGGTGATGTTATGATGTTTTGTATTACTTTATTATAAAAGAAGAGTAGCCAAAATATTGTCTGCGGTCTTCCAGCCTCGTTATCCCATGATATGCCCTCACCTCATCCAAGCTTAGTAACAAACCCTCCTGCGCCATTCGGAACCTCAAGTATTTTAAGAATTTTACCTGGACTAGTTCTAAACGTTTTTATGTATCTCATAACATGGACTCCAAATTAAGCAACAATACTCCAATGCAGAGCGCACATAACTTATAAATAACAGTTTTAAACCACACAAATTATTAAACTCATTCGACATTCTTGTGATCATACCTAACATATGGTTGCTTTTGTTAATATTGTTTCATAGTGATCCGTATAACGGAGTTCACTATCCAGCCACACTCCTAAATCTCTCACCACATTTACCCTCCGTAGTTCAGTACCTCCAATATTGTACTTAAAATCTCTTACATATCTTTTGCGACTAAATATGATGTAGGAGCACTTAGACACATTCAGCTTAAGGTTATTTTTTAAGCACCATTCTGCCAAACTATCCAAGTCCCTCTGCAGTACCTCACAATCCTCATCCGACCTGACAACTCTATAGAGCTTTAAGTCGTCAGCAAATAAAAGATATTTGGAGCCAAAATATTGTCCAATGTCGTTCACCAGCAGCTGAAACAGCTTCGGGCCTAAATGACTTCCCTGTGGCACACCCGAGAAGACGTCAATGTTCGTTGAGAGAAAGCCAGACATTCTAACTTGCATTGTTCTTCCCTGAAGGTATGAGGACATCCACGAGTAAAAAGGTTCTCTTACGCCAAAAGATCTTAGTTTATTCAACAAGACACTTTGATCCAAAAGATCGAATGCCTTGCTAAAGTCCGTATAGACTGCATGTACCTCAAAACCATCATCCATGGCTGCACTAATGTAGTTTGGGTACAGAAAAATATTGGTCTCGGTAGAACGACCTTCCTCAAATCCATGCTGTTCTTCAATGATAATATTTTTAAAAGTCTTTAATGAGGACATGATCATCACCTCCATCACTTTGGGAATAGCAGACTGTGCGACTATAGGCCTATAATTTTTGACATCACAGTTGTGTCCTCCCTTAAGAATGGGTGTGACAAACGAGTGTTTCCATTTGTTGAGAAAAACACCAGTAGAAAGAGACTTGTTGAAGATAAAAGAGAGCGGCTCACAAAGTGACACAGCACACTCTCGTAATACTTTATTTGGTAACATATCTGGACCAGCACCCTTTCACATCCAAGGACAACAGACACTCAAGCAGACATTCAAACCTAACCTCGACTCGACCTATATCAACCTGGAAATTACAGACCATTTGCTCTTCCTCATCGCTTTCCAAAACCTGACCACCAAAACACTGATAAACGGAGTTAAAATGATCTGCAAAAAGCTCAGCTACTTCCGGCCCTCCAACGGCCTGCCGATCACCCAGACACATTGTCTCCTGAATATCAGTACCCTTTCGAGTTTTTGATCTAGCAAACTTCCAAAAAGCACCGATATTTTCCCCCATTTGTTGTTCCACATTTGAAATATATCTACTATAGCATTCGTTCGTTAGTCCCTTACATTCATTTCTTAAAATACTAAACTCTGCATAGTATTGGTGTTCATTTGTTGTTTTATATTTTTTATGTGCAACTTTCTTTGCTATTACTTTCTGTTTTAATTCCGAACTGAACCAAGCAGGAAAATTTGATCTCTTTACTACATATTTTGGCACAAACATCTACTGCCTGAAACAAAACTCTATAAAATTCATCAACAATAGTATCAACATTATCCAAACAATACAAATTAATCCAGTTTAGTCCCAGCAAATAATTATTCATAGCACCATAGTTAACTTTATTAAAATTATAACGATATTCATTTTTGCACTTAACAGACTGTGATTCAAATGATAGGACAGATTCTAGGGGAGGATGATAATTATCACATGGTACCATAGGATCACCCCTGGAGATATTTAAGTAATTACTAGAAAAGCATAAATCTAATATTGAGTTGCTATTATTGCAAATATAGTTATATTGACATAAACCTAAATAAGACATTTTATCACAGATTATAGTTTCAGTATCACTTTTAACATTTTTAGCCACTAAAGTATCACAATCCCATGTCAGTCCTGGAAGGTTCTAATCGCCAATTATAATGATATTGTGATCATTACCATATTCTTTAAGAACAAGTTTCACAGCCTGAATATGATTTTCATAAACCTCCAAAACTGAACGGGGTGGAATATACACAGCCAAAAATATACTTAATATGACCCACCTTAACTTTAACAAAAATATGTTCCACATTAGAGTTTTCCAATGGTATGACAATGAATCAAAAATCTTACTTACAGCTATAACTACACCACCTCCACGCTTTTTATCACTTGAAATACTATCTCTGTCTCTACGGTAAATTCTATACGAATCACAGAAAACTTCAGTGTCAGTAATATCTGGAGTGAGACAGCTTTCCGTCAACAAGATGACATCATGCACTGATGAAGAGGATGCCAAAAATATTTCCTTTAGTTTAGTTCGTAACCCACGCACATTCTGATAATACAATGCCAAGTGATCAACTGCCAAGCGTCGGGAGTTTAATCGTTTTTTGGATCAGAATTGGACCTATTATTTGTAGCTCGAACAGCACTCCGTTACTGTACTTGAGTCACC
This sequence comes from Listronotus oregonensis, assembly GCA_019359885.1. NCBI lineage: Eukaryota > Metazoa > Arthropoda > Insecta > Coleoptera > Curculionidae > Listronotus > Listronotus oregonensis. The sequence goes on from JAHBCN010002056.1 coordinate 23,920, forward strand.
AAAAATTGCTTTGACAGGTCTGGGTTTGGTATTGCTCTCTCCCACCCTTACAACCCTAAAATCAGGGGATGGAGTAATCTCCAACTTCTCCAAAATTTCTGAAACATGTTCTTTATCGTATTTTATTCTTTCAGCCGTTATTTTAGACTTGCTCTCCAAAATATTAAAAATCATAATATTCTTCGCTCTAGATGTTCTTCCTTGAATTTCCAGAATCGTATTTTTATTTTCAAAGCTGTAACCTCGGTGTCTTTCTCAGCTGGTTTGACTTGTGCTGTTGAGTTGCCATCAATCATTAAATCAAGTTTGCTCTTCAACACTGCAACCTCACTTTCCAAGGATTCGATTCTTTCATCCCTTGCTTGCTGAGATACCTTAAAGTCGTCCAATACTGCCTGGATATTATTTTTTTGTTCAAGAAGGAGATTTACTATGAGAGAAACCACAGAAATAACGTCCTTATTACTGGCATTTGTTTTCTTAAGCAAGGTAGATATTTTTGATTTTATTGTTATAGTCTGTCCAAGCTAACATTTTTAGGTTGGCAATGCGAATATCCCTACATATTAGTAAATTTTGTTTTTCAGATTTAAGTTGGCTAATATAAGAATTTTAGTCAGGGCCGTACTGAGGAAAGGGAGTTTCAAAATTTTAATATCTTAAAAAAAATGTTGTTAGATTACAATAACTAAATTCATCAGTATTTTTTTCTTGCTGTTCATATATTTGCATAAATTGTGAAAGCTTGATGTTTGGCCATAATATTTTATTAAAAATTATCATTTTCGCCTATCTAGTGCAGATTAATAGTTATTTATTAAGTGTTTGTTATTTAGAAATAGTTTACACTATTTTACACTTTTACACACTTAGTCCTTAAATACACCTTCAATTAGAGCGCTTAGGTACGTAAAAAATGTAAAATAGTGTACACTATTTCTGAATATCAAACAGCCTGTTATGTTTTGTTATATTTGCAAGCAAACTCTTTACAGTTTAATTGAAATATCCTGATAAATATCTTACTATAAGGGATGGTTCGACATCCCTATTATGCAAATTTACAATTTTTTAAAGATGCCTAAAGATAAGTCGATTTATTTCATCTAATATAACTTCATTAGCTGCTTCCTATATTAAATTATAAAATAAATAAAACAAAACAGTAATAATTTCATTTATTTATTCAGAGTATCATTAACACAATAAGATGCTTATATTTTATAAATAGGTTTATCAAAAACATTGAAGGTCGGTTTAAGGCTTTAGAAGTGGCAGTGTCCACCAGGGTTTTTAGAAAAAGCAAACGTATGTAATGACGAAGAAAATGTATGTAATCTGCACGCAGCAGATACTAGCCCTGGACACTTTTAAGATAAAACAGACAAAGTGGTAGGTTGGGCGTTTTAGCAGCTGGACTGTAAATGGATGCTTGTGAGTTCAAGCATTTTGGCAACTACTAGTGGCCATTGATGTAATGTGTTTAAATGAAATAGTTATTTAATATTTATTTTTTTATGAAAGCAGTAAGGTAGTTTAATAAAGAAAAGCTAAAAAGTAAAAAGAAGATAACTTGTAAATGATTTTTATTACCATTTACCTTATTAATATACTAATAATGTGGGTCCCATAAAATAGGGAATGTCTTATTATTTTTAAATATATACCATTTCAATAGCATTGAATTCACAATGATATGGATGCAACGCAGCACTTGATGACCACCCTCCTGAATAAGAGCATCGACGACATAAGATTTGGGGAGACTTTGGTAGGCGCTGAATCAAGCACCACAAAATCTATTTTGCAAAAGGAATATTTCGGTTTTTTAACCAATTAACCATATTTTCTTTCTTCCCGCCACTATATGGCCAGTTTTCTAACAACCTGCTATGTTAAAAAATGACTAATGAAGGCCTTTTCAAATTAGGTAGTAGATAATCTCTAACCCACTTGTCAAAATTTTCAGCTTTCATCTCGCCATGGTAATTTTCTGTTTTTGTTTTGATTTAAAACTCTACTGGCACCATCAACAAATCCTTTTTCTGAACCAGCATGTAGAATAATGTACCTAAGGAAAATATAAGTATTTCATTAGTTTTTAATTAAATATACTTTAATGTTTCATAAGAATGGCAAGTGTGTTCTGTAGTTTAATGTTGTCTAAGAGCTACAGGTTTAAACATATGTCCTATGTATGAAAGAGACCCTAACTGAGGTATCTACCGAATCTGTCATATAGTGTATTTTTCCAGATACCCTTATGCTTATAAAGTCTAAGTGTTCACATACTACGAGTGTACAAGTGGGAAATGTGAAGTGGACAATAAAGGATGCATCTGAGTAGACTTTTAAGTTGCTCTAATTGGGATATACAAAAGAAGGAATTATGACAGCTACTGCTTCAAGCAGAAGCTGTAAAATATTCCTAAAGAGGAACAGGTCTTCTACAGCTTGTCGGTGTGCAAGAGGAACCCTTTTGTAAAACTGTGATAATTTATAACGCAAAACAAAATTTTATTATAGGATTGTAAAAGTGTTTTACCTTGTGATTTTAAAAAAAATGGGCCCTTCAATTTTTCCTTAAGTGTAGGAAAGTATATTTTTTTTTTTCTAGCGTATAATAAGTCATTAGAATGTTTTACCTTTCCACTAAAATATACATCGTCATCTGCCAAGACTGCAGAAAGAGCTGTTCGAGAAAATCCAGGTTTCATCGAGAAACACCCTTCAAAGATTTTTATTTTCTTCTAAATCTTCATTTTCCATAAAACCTTTGAAAATTTCCTTCTCATGCGTTGCACATTTGGTTTTTCCATTAAGCCTAAGTTACTTATAAATTTGTCAGCAACTGCCACTATGCGATCCTAAAAATAAATTCATAAATATATTTAAATCTTAGAATATTTGGCACATCTGAGGATGTATTTTTAGATTATGATACTCTTAAAAAAAGATATTTTACCTTTTGCAAGATCACTATTCTGATAGCATCACTTTCAAAAAATATTTATTAGGTTATATTTTCTACCTCCGACTCATCACAGCTCTAAAATGGTTCGAAGCTTTTCCAAACTGGAAATACAGTAATCATTGTGATTTATACACTAAATATATCTATTCTAGTGGTTTGTTCTTAAAACCAATAAAAATAAAAACTTAGTCCAAAATAAAATAAAAGTAGTGTTTGTTCGTTGTTATTAAATATAAAAAATGTCAAATAGTCCACACAAAAAAAATAAAAACACTGTAGAGTAATCTCTAATCTCACTAATTACTTTAAAACACAAAATAATACACCCAAACACAAAAAAAAATAATACAAAAATTGAAACCCCGTTAATCCATTACTGGGTGATTTACGTCAATGAGCTGATTTTGACGTTTAGTCTAGTAATTTTTATTTTTGAACATGTAAGCCAACACAAAAATGTTAGCTTGGACAAACTATACCTCACTTTCAGTTGTCGTTACTGAACCGTTGTCCGTGTCACTACGTCCAGGAGTTAAAAGACCAGAACAAGCCGCTTGTTTTTCACCGCCAGTCCGCGTTTTTTCGCCTACACTGCCCATTACAGGTGGTAGAGAGTCACACCAATCCCACCGAAATTCTCCTCACCTCAACTTTTTTACAGGATGAACATTCCCCAAATTTTGAGACTTAGTTTTTCGAAACACAGCACAGATTTTATCATATTCCGCCTTAGAAAGCGCCGAACAACCCTTATGCAACCAAGAGCAAATGAAGAGCACTCTATAGAAGCCTGATAATCTTTTACTTCACGATCACAGATCAAGCAAACACACGCGGCCGCCATACCTTTTTATATTCCAAAACACCCGGACTAAATATGCTTAATAATGTGGTATTTGTGGTAAACCTCTTGTTGGAACACCCTTTATTTAAATATAAGGAAGAAAAACGTGCACCATAATTTGTACTTACTTACTTACTTAACGTTCTTTATTGAATTACTATAATATACAATAATTCAAAAGGCTATCGACCGTGGTCCTTCCGCCTTTGTAATTAAAACATATAGACTTTATTTTCATAATTTGTATTTACTTTAAAAACACATTTTTACTTGTCATTTTTAAACAAAAACATTATTAGAGTTTATTTAAAATAAATATTGCTTATAAAATTATCTCCTTAAAGGCTTTGAAATCATTTAAAAAGGCTTCATGAAAAATTATATAATATAATTATTAGGTTATATGTAACTTATGTTAATGTTTTTAAATTTAATAACATTAATACCAAACCTGTTATGACTCTAACATATACTTACTGGTAAAAATAGCCTTTGCGCAGCACACGGTTTAAAAAGTCTTTTCCATTCATTTCCATCTTTCGTTGGAAAGTTTAAAGGAAGTACCTTGTATGTAAAAGCATTATTTGTAAATGTCCTCCATTCGCCCAACTGTAATTGTTTACAAAAACTTTATACATATAATAATTACCTACAACTTCGGATTTGCAACTTTAAAACCTCGTATATCCAGTAAAACGTTACAGATTTCAATAATCACATCGGATTCTATAACGAATATCAATTTGAAAAAAAATACATTAAAACATTATTTTCAGAAACTGAATCAATATTTTCAATAAATAAATTTAAGTTTTAGGACGACTATAAATTCATTGCATTTTTTTAACAAGCTGTGGAAAATAATAATATTCTAGATAGTGTTAATGTTTAATAAAAAAAAAACTACACTTAAGATGGCGAGTATTAATAGTAAATTTATCTTCTTAATATCAAAATAAAAAGTATATACAGGAGTAATCACTACTCACAGGACTTTCGTGTACGGCGTCTTTAGAAAGCATGAAATATTACTGCTAGATCTACTCTTTAAAGATCTTTCACAATTCAGTACCTAGCAATAGTAATAAAATACCTATTAACCACATTATAATATCTATTTCCCACAAGCTGGTTACTTATATTATATATTTATATCACGGTATAAATTTACCTTAAAATAAAAATCTACTTATGGCAAAAAAAACTTTTAGTAGGCTTAGAGCTAAGAATTAATTAATTAATAACTAAAAACAAAATATTACGATGGCATTTAATGACATTCGACATTGCCCATCAAAAATGACAAAACTCTGTATTTTAAGACACTTTGGTTTAAACCATAAATTGACACAATATTGTAAAAGTGACTTTTAGTAAAGAAACCTTACTTGTTACAAGTAGACAACATAACTACTGTTATAGACCCAGCTTTATCTGTAAGAAAAATAAGAGTTATTGGATGTACGAAATGATATATATTTGCTAAAAACCCTTCAGAAAGATGTATAAAACAAGAATCAAGTTATGGTTTTTTTCAAAAAGGACCGGAACAAGATGTGAAAAAGAATTTAAAAAACAGCTTTTTTCTACTTTAATGCCTTCAAGTATTAGTCATGGAGAAAAAATGCAAAAGAGATAAGTTTCCTAACTAAATTTCCAATAAAATGAGGTTGGTTAGGAATCGCAAAATGTATTACACTTGTTGCAAAATAGCAATAAACAAAAAAAGACAAATAAAAATAGTTTTTCTGCGTGGATTGGACATTTAGATTTTTTGAGGACCGCCATATTTGGCCATTAAAAACCATGGTTAAACATTATGCCAAATTTTGTTAAAATCAGCTCAATAGTTCTTGCACAATAATTTTGCAATGCATTTTTCTTTGAAAAATTGGAATATTTTATGTTACTTGCTGTACGTTGGTCGGACACCTCTCACTTGCCGATCTTAACTTTATCTACGGTTCACTTCAGCCCTTATATACCTATTTTACAAGCTCTACATAAATCTAGATTATTCTTTAGTAACCTTTCTATTACGTCTTCTAAAAAAAAACTAGAACGTAACCAGAACCTTTTTTATCTAGAGGTGCTAGCATATAACTATATTTGCCATACCACCGTATCACTGCCTCCTGGTAAATCTGATTGTCCTGCTTGGCCATGTTACTTGGTCAGCCTTAAAGAGAACCCCTTTCTCTTGTTTGGTTAATACAACCAACTAGGTCATCACCTAAAATTGTAGTTGGTCGAACAGGTTAAGAAATTCCTGTTATTTTGCCTTTCTGGAAACCCTTGCCACCGTACAGGCCGCCTCCAACTCTATCGCGACCACCACAACTTCATGTGTCATCAATGCTGTCTCCGGCTCCTGCTTTTTTTCCTTCTCCACATCTGTAACGTTTGTTTTTCCAAGGAAAGTTGGTGTTAACGTATTAACGATTGGAACATTTCCAGTTGGACCGTCAGCCCATCGAAGAAAAATGGGACCAATCGTACCCAGTATGCCCTTTTAAATAGTGAATATTGACTATACGCTGATCATTTATTGATAGGTTTTACAGGATGACTGCGGTTAGTTTATTAGAACTAAAAAAATAGACCTAAAAAGTGCAAAAATGGTCATATTGGGACAATTTATACTCAGTATGCCATCTAAACCAAACAAAATTTGATGAAAAAAAAATATGGTGGAAAATTAAAGGCTAAGGTCGACCTTGGCTTTTGGTTAAAAAAATAGTAGTTTTGGAACAATCGTACTCACTATGCTAAAAATTACACAGGTCCACAAAAAAAATGGTATGTGCTGGGTGTCGTTCGGATTTTCTGGAGTATTTTTTCCGCTGAACACGAATCTAAAATCAAAGTTGGGGATCAAACAGCAAATAATCGAAAAAAGGCGTAATTTCAGATATTACCCATTTTTTTTAAACGTCAATATTTAAAAACTATAAAAAATACACGAAACTTTATGTGACACAAACTATGTATTTTTACAAGAATTTAATATAAGTTATATAACCTTTTTTGTCTAAATGCAATTTATGGATTTTTTTTTTATTATTATTATTATTGCGTTTTTTAAGTAAATTTTAAGTGATTTGGGAATCAAATGAATAAAATAAATGATTTATTATTAAAAAAATCCAAAAATGACATTAATAGAAAAAATCCTATTTTGGACTGATTTTTTTTTGTTAAAATTACATTTTCGTTTATATCTCCTTTATTATTTATCTTATAAAAAGTAATTTTTTGTATCTCTTATAGTTTATATAGTCGTAGTCCAAACATTCCGTGGTAGCAGTTTTCTGCCTTTAAATGTACCGTGTCGGTTTATTGGGGTTTTCTTGATTTGTTGCTGTTCAACCTACAATTCTGACTTCAGATTCGTATTCAGCGGAAAAAAATACACCAGAAAAACTTAGTCCGATACCCAGCATACACTTTTTTTTGTGGACCTGTGTTATTTATCGCGTATACCGGGTGCCCATGATAATCCTTTGTTGCCATTTTTTTATTTCCTTATTAATAATAACATTAGTTAGTAAAGCTGTTATTCTAATGCAACATCATTTTTATGCATATAATATGATACGCCTTTTTTACTATCGGTTTTACCGGAAATGTTCGGAAATTTTTATTGTTAAATAAGACATCCTTTTTTTTTATTTTTCGGATTGTTTTTACGTCCGAAGGCATAATTTTTAAATTGAGGTTTTTACATTTTTTTAAATTAAATTATAATTTTTCATCTAGAGAGCCATCTCGAGTGCCATTGATCATCCTAAAATTACTTCACACACTTTACTTACTTTTAGAAAAATACAAACTAAATTTTACCTTTTTAAACTTTTTTAATGGAGGGCTCTTAAATTAATTATTTTAGTCTTTTTGTCCTAGCTCAAAAACTGATATAGAAACATATCACTCTCATAACATTCCTAATGCAGTATTTATTAAGCGAATCCGACGATAAAAAACACTAAAATACTTTTTTTTATTTATCGTTTAAAAGTTTTTGTTTTATTATGTAGGTAAAAGATCTTTTTTGTACTGACTGGCGTATACCACGTATTTCGTAATAAATCGTAAATGCCATGAAAACACCAGCTACATAGGGTAACTGGTACATAAAAAAGTTGGTTTGTATTTATTAACTTATTCCCTAAGTTTTAAAACAATTTTAACTTGAATTTGGTATTAATAACAGAAAAACAGTAAGATTAATAAAAGTGAGCAGGTAAATATACATAGTATATACCAACAATATTGTGGATGACCATCGCACTCTAGTTAAAAAAAAAAATTAAAAATAATATTAGAACAAAAATCTGTTTAAAAGTGGTGTATTAGCACGTAAAACGATTTGTAGAATCCAAAAATATACAAGGTGTCACATTTAAAAAACAAAATCTTTAGTCCTTTTATAAAAATGTAGTTTCGGTAGAATATGAACCCTATCAAGTTTCGTTAACATTGATAAAGAAACAAAAAAAAATTATAGTCGTAAATTAATCTCATGGGCACCCAGTATATCGATTAGATGGTATACAAGTGTAACTATTCCAAGATGGCTATTTTTTGTACTTTATAGGTCTATTTTCTGGTCAATAACTCACAGTCATCCTGTAAAACTTATCAATAAATGATCAGCGCACAGTAAATAGTTAGCATTTAAAACGATACACTGAGTACGATTGGTCCCTTTTTTCTTCGATGGGCTGACGGTCTAAGCTCCCATCTCTAAATTCACGGTCACGACCGCTGTCATCACCTTTGCGTTAACCACCACAATTGTCGCAACCGTAGCCATGCCACCACTAGCGTTACTACTATTTCTTAAATCAGATCTTGTCATTCTAGCTCTGCAATCCCTCTATATATGACAAGTCTTATGGCAACTGTAACACGATCTTGCTAATAACCTTTATGGCCCAGGACCCAATGACAGATTTACATAACCAAGTTCATCTAAAGCGATAATTAGTGGAATGCATCAAAGAGTTGTATCATAAAGCTTCGTGAACGTCAGCTACGGTTCCGTTGAGGCGATGAGCGGCGGTAGTTTCTCCAACACGAAGTCACAAGTTTAATCTTATTCACATGGGAGTGCTATAATTATTTGAAATTAGTTTAAAAATGTTAAAATCTAATTTTTTGTCTAAATAGTTATAGAAGAAAATAAGGTACTAGAAAAAATAAGTTATAGGAGAAAACAGCAATAAAACCAAATTGTTCACAACACAAAGTAGGTATAAAACAACAACCAAAAAAAATACAATATAAATTTTGCTGTCTTGTCTTTTTGTTTTCTTTTCTTTTATGAAGATAATAGTGACACGAGCCAAAGCGAGAATGAAACTGATTAAATTACATTGTTATTTTTAATCACTTTTTTTATAATAAATGTTATTCAGCAAGCAGCTATGTTATAATAAAGTATATTTTAATTAATTTACGTGAATATTTCTTTAGTTATTTAATTATGGAGTTATTACTTTTTAAGTATTTAATTTAAGATAAATAAATAAATAAATAAACAAGTCTTTATTGGGAAACAAAAAAAAACATTTTGCCCAAAAGGCGAAGATTAGCTTAGAGCTATTCTAACCCTTGACCTCTAAATTAAATAAAAAGATACAAAACAAAAATAAAATACATATTTATATAATTAAATCAGTTATCTTAGTGATAATACATCAGTTACCATTGGCGAAAGTGTAAAAAGGTAAAAAGGCAATGATTATATCAGAGCTACAATCATCATTGTTCTTCCAATAATAAAATTTTAACTTTTTTTTTTAATTGAAAAAGGAAAGAACCAAAGAAACTTCTATAAGAGTTATAATACCTGACTGCATTGTATGTGTAACTACGCTCGAAAAGAGCCTTTGAATGCTGAGGCATAGTAAGAGTATTATGCCTTATGTTACGGTCATGAAGAGCATTTCTTAGTATTAACTTTTCAAATAGATATGTGGGACTTTTTTTCTTATATAAACGATATAAAAAAGACAGAAAATTTAGTTTAAAAAGATTTACAATTTTAAGCCACCGCAGATAATTAATATGATGACAAACATGATCAAATTTTCTGAGACAATATACAAAGCGACAACATGTATTTTGCAGGCGTTGTAAACGAAGCTGAGATACTTTATCAAGACAAGGATAAAAGACAATTAAACAGTAGTTTAAAATTGAAAGAGTCAATGTTTCTACAAGTAAATTCCTGGTTTTAAAATTTAAAATCTGTTTATTAGCATATAACATGCGCATACGCAAATAACTTCTTTGCAGAATTGAGCTAACATGATGCCTGAACCTAAGAGATGAGTCTATGTTTAAACCAAGGATTTTTATATTTTCAGTCAAAGTTAGTTCAATGTCATTTAATTGGATCTTCACACGACCTCTGATGTCAGTCAGACGATTTTGACCAGGAAAAAAGTATGACTTCAGTTTTATTAGGATTAAGTTGTAGGTTGTGTTCCTTTGAATACTGGTATATTGATTGAAGGTCGTTATTAATGTCAAGAGTTGCTTGCTCCAACTCACCTGCAGAGAAAGGTCAGAAGTATAAATGAGAAACAGTACTCCGGAAATTATCTGGCTCAAATCAGAATACTGATTGTTTAAACGAACACGCTGAGTACGATTCCACAGATACGTTTTAAAGAACGACAACATGGTATCCTCACAACCGAAATATTTCAACTTGGCTACCAACAGTTCGTGATCGATCACATCAAAGGCCTTGGAATAATCCAATGCAATCATAATGACTGATATGTCTTTATCCAAGGCACGAATAATATTATCGATTATGTTTAGGAGGGCGGACGAAGTGCTGTGGTCCGCTCTAAAACCCGACTGTTTTGAGGGTAATATAATGGGACAATTGATTGTAAACTACTTTCTCCAATACCTTGGATATTATTGGCAATCGACTAATGGGGCGCAAATCCTGAACACTTTCAGGTTTGGGCTTCTTGGGTAGAAGACAAACAATTGACTCACGCCATAATTTAGGAAAATAACCGCTCTCTAAGCAACAATTCACAATATTAGTTATTGGGTTCGGGATGTGCGGAAGACACTGTTGAAGCATTGTTCGTGTTATGCCATCATTACCTGCGGCATTGGATTTTATGTCGCATATGATTTTGTGGATTTCGCTCTGATCGATCAAGACAAACTTAAAAGTCTTATTAGAAAATCGATTATTACAGTAGTATTGAATTTTGTTAGTACAGTTGCCAGATTTATTAAAAACACTGGCAAAATGATTATTGATTAGATTGGGCTCACAAATGTTCAATGGAAGCTCAGCTTCTCCCTCGGAAGATGTTTTAATATTTAGGTTACGCAGTCCTTGCCAAAACTTTTTGTCAGGCCCAGTTCTCTGTAGATGTTCTAGATATGCTGTTTTTTTCTCTTCTAGTAGAGGCCAAAGCAAAATTGCGTAATTCCTTGTAACGATTCCAATTTTCAGGGGTTTTGTGTTTTTTATATTTGGCAAGAGCTTTGTCTCGTTCTTTATATATTAATTTTGAATTATTTGTCAACCAAGGTGCAGGTTTCTTACTTACTCGAATCGTTCTATAGGGAGCATGAATATTCCAGAGAAGGTTCAAGTGAGTTTGTAAGTATTGCACTTTATCATTAATGTTTTCATTGTGATAAATGTAATTTCAATCTACATGAGCCAAATCCGATTGAAAATTCTGCAAGTTTAAATTTCGATAATCTCTAACATTTAACATTTTCTGTTTAGGTTTACTTACTTTTATGTTTAAAATACAAAATGGAACGTTATTGTGATCGCTGATGTCTGATGGCACAGTGTCACTTCCACTAACGATATCTCCGCAAGTCACGAAAATTGGGTCCAAACATGTTGATGAGACATTTGTAATTCTAGTTGGTTCATTGATAAGTTGAACAAAACCGTATGTATCCAATATATTAAATAATGAATTGGGTTTTAGCATATCGATGTTCAAATCACCTGTTACAATACAGTAGTCATAATTTGCTAACATGTGAGGTATTATTTCATCTGCAAAGTTTAAAATTTCAGAAAGTTTTGTGTTTGGTGGCCGATATATTAACAGTAAAGCCAATTTACGAATGCCCATCTTTATACTTAAAAAGAGATGCTCACAATTTACATTATGAATGTTAACATTAATAACCTAACATTCAATACTTGCTCTGACGTAAACGCCAACACCTCCCCCGGCATACATTATTTCCTCCCAGATAAAAGTTTGTAAGCTGATTGTTAATATACTGCTGTAATTAAAAAAAATCAGCCAGCGATAAGTCGAGGGAAACCTCATCAGCAGATGCATTTAAATAACTTTCAAAGTATCAGCTGATTGTTTTTGCCCTGGGATACAGCCAGCTGACATATATTTATTGATAGTTGCATATAAGCTATCATAAGGAGTATTTTTAGTTAAGAGGAAATCATTAAAAGTATATTTTTTCATGTTCAAGGGACGAGCTGACGTAACTGGTATAGTAAGCTGATTGTTTTTTTTTTCTTCGAGATATTGAGTTACCTGCAATTTAACCAGTATTAAGTTAGAAGGAAATGACCGAATATACAGGATGTTATTTAATAACTGTCCGATATTTCTGATTTTTTTAAGTATTTTTAAGGTAAAAAGTTCCTATAAACCTGTGATCTAAAATGCTTCATTTTCAAGATACAGGGTGTCAGTTTTATTTTTGTTTTTTTCTGCATATTTTCCTAAATAATGTCGATTTCTAAACGAAAATTGGTATCTGGGGATTTTTTGACATGAGAAATTTGAATTTGTTCTTAATTTAGCGCTTACTCGTAGGGTGCGCTATCTAAATTTATATTCTCACTTTCATACCTTTTGTACAACCTCGAATTAATTTATATTTTTGGTAAAAGAAATAAATTCCTTAGCCATTTTTACGCGAAAAAGGTACTCTTATTTGATGTCGTTAGGAGCAACCGTTTTCGAAATATTTTAATTTAAAATAATCGATGCATATGCTAAGTAATTAATATGCTAAGTAAAGATCGCTAGAAATGACGGTTTTATAAAGTAGGCTAGTCAATGCGTTTGTTTTTGTTGTCATGTAAAAATTCAAACAGAATACAATTTTGACTTACAGTTGAGTAGTAGGTAATCAATATTAGTGAGTTCTTTTTTAATGGTAAATTTTACCAATGCTGAGTATGCTAACATGCATTTTACATACGGACTTGCTAATGGAAATGCTTATGAAGCTAGACGTTTGTATCAAGAGCGTTATCCGAATCGCATAGTTCCAACTTCAAAAACTTTTTCAAGAATCCACGGTCGGTTAAAAGAAACAAAAACATTTGAGAAAGCTAGTCACCTGTCGGGTGCAGTTCGAACGGTAAGAACCCCAGATAACGAAGATGCAGTTCTTAATATAGTAAAAGAACAGCCGGAAACGAGCATCAGGAAAGTAGCGTTTACGTTAAATATTTCTCATTTTCTCGTATCGAAAATTTTAGTAAACAATTTGTTATATCCCTATCATGTTCAAAAAGTTCAGGCACTGGTACCTCGTAACTTTCCCTTACATATAAACTTCTGTCGTTGGTTTCTCCAATGCCTTTTTCAAAACCCTTTGTTTTAAAATCTTATCCTGTTTACCGACGAAGCAAATTTATCACGTAACGCTATACGTAATTTTCATAATAATCATATGTGGTCAAATGAAAACCCACGTACAATACAGGAATCACATTTTAAAGAACAGTTTTCTCTTAAAGTGTGGGCAGAAATCCTGGGACATAATTTGATAGGTCCATTTTTCCTTCCGGGAAGATTAAATGGCGAGACGTATTGTAGTTCTCTTGAAAAGGATTTAACTATTTTACTGGAAAATGTGCCCCATAGACTACGGAATGAGATGTGGTTTATGCATGTCGGTGCCCCGGCACATTTTGGTATCCAAGCGAGAGAGTTTTTGCATCAAAATTTCAATCATCGTTGAATAGGTAGGGAAGGGCCTCCTAGGTCGCCAGATTGGATTATTTTCTATGGGGACATTTAAAAACCTTAGTGTACCAAGCACCTATTCAAAATGAAGACGAACTGAGGAAATGAATAATAGACTCTTGTAGAACGATTGAAAATACTCCAGGAATTTTCCAAAGGGTACGCGAATCAATAAGGAGAAGATTGGATGCGTGCCTGCAGGCAGGAGGTGGGCATTTCCAACATTTATTGTAATTTTGATCTGGTTTTTTACCCCGTTTTTATTTATTCTTCGTCTGTTTAATTCTTTTTTTAATATTTCATGCTGATTAAAAAAAAATATTTTACAAAGTTGTTTTTTTTAAAACACATGCATTAATTATTTCAAACCAAAATATTTCAAAAATGGTTGCTTCTAGCGACATCTAATAAGTGTAGAATATACATATAGATATATAGAGCCCCTACTACCTAAGAGCTAAATTAGGAACAAATTCAAATTTCTCATGTCAAAAATCCCCCAGGTACCAATTTTCGTTCAGAAATCGTCATTATTTGGAAAATTATGCAGAAAAAACAAAAATAAAAATAAAACTTTGACACTCTGTATCTTGAAAACAAAGCATTTTATACCACACGTTTATATGAACTTTTTACCTTAAAAATACTTGAAAAAACACTCTCTGAAATATCGGACACTTATTAAATAACACCCTGTATATTTTTTACATTTGAATAGGCGGATAGGTGCTCCCGCCTAACTCCTGTATTATAACTTTCCAAGTAGCAGCTGATGATTTTTGCCCCGAGATACAGCCAGCTGACATATATATTTATTCATAGTTGCATATAGGCTGTCATAAGGTAAATTTTTAGTTGAGAGGAAGTTACTAAAAATTTTTTTTCATGTTTCGAGCGACCACCTGACGTATTATAATGCACCATGGTATAGTCAGCTGATTGTTTTTTTCTTCGAGATATTGGGTTATCTACAATTTAACAAGTTGGAAGTTTCTTTGACATCATTTCTGGAATAGTCCTGTAAGGTATTATTGTACAAACACTAATGATTTTCAAATAATTGCACAAATTTCACGGATTTATTAGCCATTCTACGTAAAAATACGACCCTTCAACCTACATATGCAGCTAAGCAGTTGACACCGCTGACGCCTCGTGTGCAGTTCTCCATAAAAAACAAGTGAGCGGGACAAAAGCGTATACGTTTCGTACGTCGCATCTAATACGGATCTATGACGATACACTCCGTGTGCAGAAGGCTTAATGCTCCATGTTAAACTCAGTTGACTTTTTTTCTTTGGGATGTTAGGTACGTTACAATTAAAGAAGTTTTATGTTGTGAGGAAATCACTGAATATATTTTTTCTTCGTGTTTGGGAGGCTACCGTTCATCGTCCCAACGGAACCAAAGCTGACGTTCACGAATCTTTATGATACAACTATGTGATGCATTTCACTAATCATCTCGAGAGGAAAAAATTAACCAAATTTTTACCTGGTTTCAGGACTAATAGTTTCGATCTATTGAAGGATATCCTATCATTCTAACTCTGCAATCCCTCTGCATATGACCGGTTTTATGACAACGGTAACACAATATTATTGGCAACCTTGAATCCTGATCTCTTGAAGGAGATTTTATTATTCTCTCTGCAATTATCCTGTATTTGACCGGCTTTATGACTAGAGTAACATGATCTTGTTAACCACCTTAAATTTCAATCTTCTGAAGGAGAATATAATATTCTAATTTTGCAATCTCTCTATATATGACCAGTCAACACACAAATCCAGGTTTCCTTTGTGCAGGCTCATATCTATTAGCACATGTTTTCTTTATCTCTTCTTAGAAGCGAGCGCTTTACTGGTTCGTCAATGATAACTGACCCCAATTTTTTTTTGGAACGTTAAATATTGCTTTAAGTTCCAATACGCGTACAAGAGCCTAACAGCTACTAGTAAATTGGCACATTTTAAGTTTTTAATGTTCCAAACCATCTACAAAGGCAAAGACTGGTATCCATTCTTGCATGTTATTAAGTGCTGCAGGAAAAATCAACCTTATTAACCTTTTTATTAGATTTAAATTCTTGTAGAGATTATCCGGGCTTTTGAGTTTTTGGTTTAATTTAAGGTTTCTAATTGCGATATATATGTCTCCAATGCTTGAACAAGATGTTGGCGATTTTGTTGATTTACAATCTAGTATGCTTTGGAGAAACTCTAACGCTGGGCCTTTTAAAACGACTATTAATGAAGTTACTTTGTGTGTAAGTTTTTATTTGGCGCATTCTTTTACAAGCCTCTGTACCTTAATTTTAATAGCCTCTGTGTCAAGCAAATTTTTATTTTGAAATTCTTATTGCTGTGTTTCTATCTTTATTTCGAGACAATAAATATACTACATTATAAAGTTTCAACATTGCCCGGTAATTGCAGGGAATTAAAAAGCATAAAAAGGCGTTAATTAAACCATAGCATGAGTAATACCAGATAATTTAAAAATTTTAATAACTTTAAAACTTACTATGCTACAAGGTTTTAAAGTTGGCCTAAAGTTTATTTTCTGACGCAGAACATAAGAATATAACAACTTTACCTTCTCTTTAAAATTTTCTTGGAATTCGTCGTCAGCAATGACAATAAAATTTAATTTTTCTTTGCTAAACATTAAAGCTGACTTTAGTAAAGTTAGAGTTTCTCGAAGACGATCTCCACACGCTACAACTGCGACAACGATATCATTTCTATAAGAAATAAAACAATATCTAAGTAAGCAATATATAATTATCACTAACAATTAAAGAAGTTGTAAAAATCAGAAGCTTGTCTATTTTTGAACCTCACATGAAAAACCCCACCAATATTTCACAATAAAAAAAATTTTCAAAACAAAACTCCCCAACTACCGTATTTTAATTTTTTTACTCTTTGTTGTTTGAAAAACCTCATACCCGACAATACCATAGCCCAATTTTGTGAAAAAATACACCGTTTAAAGTATGTCATTATTTTAGACTCTTTTTAGGCTTCTTAGTAAGCCTAGTTTTATAATTTTAAATCGTGTAATTAGGCAAATATTAATGTTTTCTATCTTTGTGGTTCTGCTACCTTAAGGTTGGCAATTCCACAGCAATCTAAATTAAGTGATAGATTAAACTGGGTACTTAGTAGCCTAACATAAAGGCAAAATTGGGGTATGATACTTCCCAACCATAATTTTTTTAAAGGAACAAACCCCAAAAAAATAAATTATGGTAATTATAGACCCTAAAAATTAACATATATTTTATTTTTAAAATATTTTGTTATTGAAAAATATTGATGTGGTTCTACTGGCTTAACCTTAAGCAAGCAGAACCACATACTTAGTAAAAAAAATATATTAACCAATCTAAGCAATTAACAAAAATAAAACTGGGTACTCTAAGGAGCCTAAAATAATGGCATACTTTAAACATAAAAAACACAGTATATTTTTTAAAGTGGAGTGTGGTTTTGCCAGCCATGATTTTCTTGAAAAAATAAAAAGCAAGAAATTTAACATATGTTAGTTAGAGCCTAAAAAGAAATTTAAAAAAATATAAAATTAATAGGTTTTACTAAATTATTATTTACGCTTAAATATAATAATAAAACTGAGTACCTATATTAAGGAGCCTAAATTAATGGAATATTATAAATAGTGATGGAACGGACTCATGTTTCACCGGACTACCGAACTCCGGACTTCCGGCCGCTCAGCAAACCGGATGCCGGAAGTCCGGCGCCGAACTCTATGTCTTTTTTCTTCAAAAAATAAAAAATAAAATATTAATCGGTGCTACTTACATTTAAATGTCAATAAAAGATAATAAAGTACCAAGGAAATATTGTAAACTAAGAGTTTTTTACGAAGACAATTGACAGGCAAAGTATTTAGCTAGAGTAATATCATGTCATATATTATATATTATGGCAAATGGCAACCCTTATTTAACAACCACACTTCTTCTAAATTCTAAAAAGAAAGTTATAAAAATCACCAAAAAGATCGTTAATTTATAATGAATTTAATAAGTTTTTAAAATCTTAAACAATTTTGTAGAATATTTACTTATATAGCCTTTAAAATTTTAAAAATTCTTATTTTGTCCCGCACCCTGACTTGCATTGTGAATACCCATATTACCCTATATAAATAATTTTAAAAGGTTCCCCACCGAATCCGCATTGCTATTGGCGAGCAACATATAAACCAATAGAACTGCTTGGGCTTAGCTGGGATTCCCCCATACACCAATAAAAATGAGAAATTTTGTCTGGTATTCCCTAAACTAATTGAGCTCGGAATTTCCCCCCATAGATGAAAACAAATATAGAAATGTGGAGCATTATCAACGTTTTTTCTTAAAATACACCTAATTTGATACTTTAAATAAGTTATGTTTAAACTGTTTTTTAATTAATATGTGTTAGTAATAATAACTAATAAATTAATAATGTCAATAAAGAAAAGTGTGGGCTTTCTTCAAAATATGCGAAGACAATAAGTGTTTGGTCAAGTGCAAGTTATGTAAGAATAAGTTTTCTGCGTGGAGGTAAAGGGAAAAATGGTTTGGCTTCCTTAATTAGACATCTAAAAATATCTTACCCAAGGGGTTACAATCCCATTTTTAAACATAATTTAAGTTTAATAAACCCCAGGTACCAGTAAAAGTATCACTCTGGAACCGGTGCCTCGGCAACCTACTTTACAGGAATTCACAAGTTCAAAAAAATGTGCCCTTGAAGAAGTGACAAAAACAGTTAGCTTTACAGAATCAGTTTTTCAGATTTTAAATTTCTATTATAATTTTAGTTTACAGGGGTTTCTTTCTGCTGCCTTAACCTTTTTACAGGGAACAACTAGGGATGCCCTACTAGAAAACCTTGACAAAAGTTTTTAAACCCTAATTTCCAAATTCCACTTATTATTCTCTGTGTTTGGCCCCTGGTATATATTCCTTTTTTTCCCGAAAATTTTTGCTCTGAAGCAGTGTGTTTTAAACGAGATAACAAAGTTCAAGGAGATTACCACTAATAGCACTGAAAATGAAAACTTAACAGCCCCTGAAGTGATATGATAGTGATGAAAGAACCATTGCCCTAAAATCATAAACCCAAGAAGTGCCGTGTTTGGACATGTTATGAAAAAATTGGGTTTCTCCCTTTTCCCTAATCGGTAATGTAAGTGTAGACCACGAACAAAAATAACCCCGACCAGTTTGAAAATTATCTTAATAAGTCCCTACAAAAGAAAGTCTGATCCAATACAGTGGGAAAAAGCCAAAAAATGGTTTCCAAATGGAGCCCAAATTTCTTAACGAATTTTGGGGCCCCAGCAAGTAGTGTGTATTGAGAAAGGTCTTTTTCAGAAATTGGCAACATTTATGAAGAAAAGCGTTCTAAAATTTTAAAAGACATATTGCTGAAAAACTTTTTTTTTTATCATAAAATTTTAAAAAATCATTTTGATTATTAACGGTTTTTCCCTTTTTTGTAAGAAAATTAAGATTACCTGTAATCAGTTAATAAATGTAAGCTTGTATTGAGTCGGCTTTTACTTGGTGGGAAATCCCTTATATAGAAAGGGTGTAAGAAAAAATAATCTTTTCAAACTTCCACAATTTTTTATTTTAAGTTTTTTTTTATACAAAAACGACATGTTTAATTTTTTTGGGCCCCTCAAAGGAGTTTAAGGCCTCCTCCCCCGGGTGAGCGTGTTGCGCATGTGGGGTTTTTATAAAAAAAACTTTAAAAAAAAAAAATTTTGGGGGGTTTTAAAATATTATTTTTTTTTCTAAATTATAAAAAATTTATAAATTTAAACTTTTTTTTCTACCCAAGATTTTTATTTCCTCTAAATTTTTATTTTTTCCCAAAAACTTATTTTAAAATTTTATTTTTCTTATTATAACATTAAAAATTTCCGGCCGGACAGCCGGATTTTCAGAAAAATGGCCGGACCGGAAGTCAGGGGAAGTGACCCGGATTCGGTACTTGAACCGGACATCCGTTCCTCATAATTTTAAAATAAAGAACCCCGGTTTAGTCCTTGGAGAGCCCAATCTAGGATGAAAAAAAAAAACCTGAAATTTTTCCAAAGAGGATCTCCCCTTTTAAAATCTTTTTTTACAAAATGGAAATTTACAACCCTCTCCTTGGTTGAGAAAAGATATTTCTATAAAACTGAATAAAAGGAAACAATTTTTTTTACTTTAAAAGATCATAACTTTTTTTTTAAAAATAGAACATTTTTTTTTTTGGTTTTTTTCCCCATTTCATTTTTTTCATTTGGTGTATAATTTATTTAAAAAATTGTAAACTATATTTAAAAAAAAATAATATTTAAACAAGAAAGAAAATTGCTAATATATTTTTTAACTTCCATCCATAAAATAAAAATATGTTTCCTAAATAACATCAAAATTTATCCTTTTTTTCAGCTTAAATAGTATTTAAAAATGTTTCTTTTTTGTCCTGAGTTTAAGTTATATGCGTAAACAATTTAGTTTTGTTCATTTTTATTTTAATAATTCTAGTAAAAACCAACAAGGCATAAATTTTAGGTACAAAATGTATTTTGACACTTTGATTTTCAGAGTTACCTTACACCAAGTTGTTACTCTGCCCAGCACCCCAATTTACTCTGTAGACCTGAAATTTGATTAAAAAATGGTCCTGTTTTGTAGTGTTTAAACTGCTTAAGTAGTAAAATTTTACAAAATTCCCCAAAATAGCAAAAATTGCTTTTTATATGATTTTAACCAAAACTGTTACTTGACATTTTTAATTATTAAAATATATAAGTAAAAACCTTTTTCACAAAAATATCAGAAATAAGTATTTATTTTATTTATTTATGTATTTAACTAGGTAAATAAAAATACACCTTGTAGCAAATCACAACAAAAAAAGGATAATTTTTTACTTAATTACACTTTTGCCAATTTTGATGTTTTTTTTGCATATGGGGTTTTTTGGGTAACATTTCGTTCTGGAGATATTCATAATCAATTTACCAATTTTGTGCAAAAACAAGGAAAAATACAGTAAAAGTGTGGTTGGTTTTATTTTCAAGTTTAATGATATCTCGGAAAAATATACAGCCAAATCTATACATACCTAAAACAAAATTTAAAATTCAGTATTGGGTCTGTTTATCAAGGTTGGTGTAGGACAGGGTAGGAAAGTGTAGAACTAAAAAGCGGAACTAAGTGTAAATAAGTTCCATATTTGATTTTTATTCCAAACACATTTCAGACTTATTTTAAAATTAAAAAATGACTTTATGGTTATGGTTATAAACAAGTCTTGTATTAAAAAAGCATCTAACTTTACTACTTCGAGAGTTAGAGTACTTAAGTGAAAACTAGTGTACACCAGAATTCATACCAAACACCTAGTCCTAAATTACACTGACAATAACAAACGGTTTATTCAGAAAAAAATGTAAAATAATGTATATTATTTCTGGATAACAAATAGACATATTGCAGAATGTGATGGCCTTGATATAGGTCTTTTGACAAGAATATTATATGCTACTGGTATTTTCAGCAAAATTAGAAAAAAGTTGATTTTCTACCTTCCTACGATTTATCTGTAACTCTAAACCCTCGAAGCTACAGAGCAAGTTCTGTAGTTTATTTAGCTTCACATGAATGTTCATACTCTCAAGATGACTGACCATTTCATTTTCTTAGAGTAAATACCACATATATAGTTATATACGCCAGAAAATTTATATAATTATTTAAAAATACCTACTTTTTAAAGGATACGATCTCGGTAGTTGTTTCTTGAACACTTATGGATAATTCAGAATATACGGACTCTCTGTGACTTATTTGCTTAATACTATATAAATAAAATATTATTAATAATACAGACACTGTAACAGCTAAATTTAAGTAAATATACAACCGCATTTTACTATTCATGTTTGGTCTAAAAGTGAATACATTTTAAATTTGTTTTTGTTTTTAATGTTTGACAGATCTAAAGGAAGGTACTAACTATTTATCTATTATCGGATACAAAAAGATTCATACCACAGTCCTCAGGTTTGACAATTACGTTCTAGACGCAGCCCTGCCGCTCGGCAGTGCGAACAGGATACGAAAGATAGAGAAAGCGGCAATAGATCTAATCTCATTCTTTTAACCACTGCGTGCTGATCTGTCGAAAGGGTATACACGGTTCTCCTCCGATTTATCAGCATGTGGCTTACTGGCACTTTCTCTCTTGCACGCTTGTATAGTTTGTCCAAGCTAACATTTTTGTGTTGGCTTACATGTTCAAAAACACAAATTACTAGACTCAACGTCAAAATCAGCTGATTGGGGTAAATCATCCAGTAATGGATTAACGGCGTTTCAATTTTTGTATTATTTTTTTTTTGGGTAAAATTTTACTTTACGGACACCACGCCGATTTTCATGAATTTTTGCATACGGGGGTTTTTTGGAGCGCTGATCATGAATCTAAAATTATTTTTCTCCGGCAACCTCTGGTTTTTGAGTTATAAGGCCTCCAAGTGAACTAACCTCAAAATTCTCCCTTCTTGAAACTGATTACCAACAAATGGGAACATACACTAATTAGGCACTTATATATTAAACAAATACACTGAAATTTACAATAATTTATTGTCTATTTTAAGTAAAAATTATCTTAAATAAATCCACTTTTCTGTACCTTGTAATAAGATATGTGATGTATAACTGGTTGCCTGATTATAATTAAGTTGTCAATATATAAAAAACTGGATTTATTTGAGGTGTTTTTTACTAAAAATAAGCAACAAACTTTTGTAAATTTTAGTGTATTCGTTTAATATATAAGTGCCCAATCAGTGTATGTTCCATTTTGGTGGTAATCACTTTCAAGAAGGAGGAATTTTGGAAAAATTTTAATTTTGAGGTTAGTTTACTTGGAGGCCTCATAACTCAAAAACCAGAGTTTGCCGGAAAAAACTAATTTTAGATTCGTGATTAGCGCCCCAAAAAAACCCCGTATGCAAAAATTCATGAAAATCGGCGTGGTGTCCGTAAAGTAAAATTTTACCCAGAATATATATATATATAAAATTTTTACTCCCTTTTTAATAACTTTATACATATTTTATAACAAACAGTTAAAGAAACCCTTGCTAGTTCATAAGCTTGGAAATGCGATTTACGAATTACGAATTCGCAAAATTTTTCCGCCGGTTTTGGGTATTTCATGCGTGCGACTGCGATTTTTTTAGGGATTTAGTGCTGAAACTGTTGGCAAGATGTAAGATGGAAGTATTGACGCTCTGTATTGACGTTTTAATTAAATTCCCTTCTTTAAAACTTTTTTTGTGTTATTTATAATTATTTTTTTTCTAACAATATTGTATCTTATGCTAGGTTTTTTTCTGTGTATTGTTTTAATAAACATTTATAATCCTTTGTCGTCAATGAATAATAAGGATCAAGTTGAAAATTTTTACTGGTGAAGAAGGGCTATTGCATTTACTGACCTTCATAATTGCATCTTATAAGGGGGATTTATTAAAACAAACAAGAACAAAAAATATAATTTACTTTCTTCCCATAAAGTCTTTATACAGGCAAATAACATAAAATAAAAATAAAAAATTACATTAAAGATCACAACTTATTTTAACCTTTGAGCATATACTTATAGAGGAAGCCTTGCTACTAGGCAGCAAGCGAGAGCGACAGAAGAATTACAGTATAACCTTTCCCTCTCGCTTCTACGTGCTCATTGGTCGGTGAGAAGGGTATATATCCCACTCGTCGTGCTGATTCGTCAGCCAGTCCTTTTTGACCAATTAGCACGTTGGAGCGAGAGAGAAAGATTATATTTTGATTCATCTTTCTCTCTTGCACGCTTTTTGGCACTGTCTTAACGGTGAGGCTGAATCAGTAGGATTATGCTAAACTTTTTATTTTATTTTTACTTGAAATCACAACTGCATACGTGCTATTAAAACATATGAGAGAATGACAGGTTGTCATGAAATAAAGGATCGCTTTAATCCTATAAGAATATGATTTTATCGAAAAAACACCCTAGTTTTCTTTATTTTAGAACTTTAAAAGCACACACACCTTTTAGCCAACGTCTCATAAGAAGCGGTGTTTTGATGCTGCCACGGCCGTTGGTATATATATATATATATATATATATATATATATATATATATATATATATATATATATATATATATATATATATATATATATATATATATATATATATATATATATATATATATATATATATATATATATATATATATATATATATATATATATATATATATATATATATATATATATATATATATATATTAAAAACATATATATATATATTTTTTATATATATATATATATATATATATATATATATATATATATATATATATATATATATATATATATATATATATATATATATATATATATATATATATATATATATATATATATATATATATATATATATATATATATATATATATATATATATATATATATATATATATATATATATATATAAAAAAAATTTACATGGCCCCAAATTGAACCGTAATAACTTAATCTTTGAGCAACCCCAAAAAATCAAACGAGTATCTACATCAATACGTGCTCGTTCTTCAATTTTTGGGAATTCGCAAAATCTTAAATTAAAGTCAATTTTCCCGCTTCTCACATTTCAAATATTACGAAACGCACAAAAGTGACATTATCCTCTTGGACAACTCACATATTTTAAGTCGACCAATAAGAATCCGTCAATTTTCCGCCCCCTAGATTTTAAATAATGCGAATCGCAAAAAACTTAAGAATAGAGAGCTCCTACAATTGACACATTTGAAATCGACCAATCAGAACAAGTTTCGCAATTCGCAAATCGCATTTCGCAAGCATATGAACTACGCTTTATCCAAAACCAAATTTTTGGAATTTTATTTAACGAAAATCAATGAAGCTCAAATTCGATCGCCAAATTTTGATTTTATGAAGAAAAATAAAATTTTACATATGTCAAGCAAATATCAAAATTTTAAAATTTTTGAAATTATAGGGATGGAAATGGTAATTGTCTGGGAAAATTGCCTCTTCCGATTTTGACCAAATTTGGTATAGGGTTTTTTGGGGCTCTGTTAGAAAAAATATTTTTCGGCAACGTTTCGTTTTCGAGATATTCAACATCAAAGTTGAAAATCAAACTAACCTTTTTTTACACTATTCCTCCTTCTTTTTGCACAGAATTCATTCATTTTGGAAACCCACTTCAGAGCTGTGATGAGTCGGAGTTAAGAAAATATAACCTAATAAATATTTTTTGAAAAATGATGGTATCAGATTAGTGATCTTGCAAAAGGTAAAATTAGTCATTTTAGGAGTATCATAATCTAAAAATACATCCTCAGATGTGCCAAATATTTTAAGATTTAAATATATTTATGAATGTATTTTTTAGGATCGCATAGTGAGTTCACAATATAAGAAGCAAAACATGAAATTTATAAGTAACTTAGGCTTAATGGAAAACAAATGTGCAACGATGAGAAGGAAATTTTAAAAGGTTTTATGGAAAATGAAGATTTAGGAGAAAATAAAAATTGGGTGTTTCTCGATGAAACCTGAATCTTCTCGAACAGCTCTTTCCCAGGTCTTGGCAGGATGACGATGTATATTTAGTGAAAAGGTAAAAAATTCTAATGATTAATTATACGCTTTGAACAAACTTTCCTACTACTTTTTTAAATCACAAGGTAAAGTGCTTTTACAATCCCCCTCATAAAATTTTGTTTTGCCTTTTTTAAATTATCACAGTTTTACAAAAAGCTTCCTCTTGCACACCGACAAGCTGTAGAAGACCTTTTGTCATTTAAGAATATTTTTACAGCTTCTCCCGAAGCATTAGCTGTCATAATTCTTCTTTGTATATCCCAATTAGAGCAAATTAAAAGTCTACTCAGATGCATCCCTTTATTGTCCACTTCACATTTCCCACTTTTTCCGCACTTTCATCTCTAGAGTTTCGAGACTACGAAATCTTATGAGTAATTTACATCTGACTTCACTCTAGACACTCATAGTATGTGAACACTTAGACTTTAAGCATAAGGGGTGGCCTGAGAAAAATACACATATATGACATATTCGGTAGTTAGGGTCTCTTTCATACATAGGACATATGATTAAACCTGTAGCTCTTAGACAACATTAAACTACAGACGCACTTGCTACATTCTTTATGAAACATTTAAGTATATTTAATTAAAAAACTAATAAAATACTTATATTTTCCTTAGATACATTATTCTACATGCTGGTTCAGAAAAAGGATTTGTTGATGGTGCCAGTAGAAGTTTTAAATCTAAAACAAAAACAGCAGATTACCATGGCGAGATGAAAGCTGAAAATTTTGAGAAGTGGGATAGAGATGATCTACTACCTAATTTGAAAAGGCCTTCATTGGTCATTTTAGGTAATGCCAGCTACCATAGTAGGTTGTTAGAAAACTGGCCATTTAGTGGCGGGAAGAAAGAAAATATGGTTAAATGGTTAAAACACCGAAATATTCGTTTTGCAAAATCGGCGACAAAATAGATTTTGTGGTGCTTGATTCAGCGCCTACCAAAGTCTCCCAAATCTTATGTCGTCGATGCTCTTATTCAGGAGGGTGGTCATCAAGTGCTGCGCTTGCATCAATATCATTGTGAATTCAATGCTATTGAAATGGTATATATTAAAAAATAATAAGACATTCCCTATTTTATGGGACCCACATTATTAGTATATTAATAAGGTAAATGGTAATCAAAATCATTTACAAGTTATCTTCTTTTTACTTTTTAGCTTTTCTTTATGAAACTACCTTACTGCTTTTAATAAAAAACTAAATATTAAATGACTATTTCATTTAAACACATTACATCAATGGCCACAGTAGTTGCCAAAATGCTTGAACTCACAAGCAACCCTTTACAGTCCAGCTGCTAAAACGCCAAACCTACCACTTTGTCTGTTCTCTTATCTTAAAAGTGTCCAGACTAGTAACTGCTGCGTGCTAATTGCATACATTTTTCTTTTGTCATTACATACATTTGCGTTTGTTCCACACTAGTGCAATAATTTTTCCTCAATGGTTTTCGCTGTAAGAAATCCGCGCGGGTTAGTGTTGTGTCAATTCTTTATCGTTTTTTAATTTAATATAGACGCGAATAGCGAAACGAGGATTTAGGATATCTTTAATGGTAAAAACTTTAAAAAGATTATATTGGTTTTGGTAATTTACTCATTTTTTACCTTAAATACTATTTTTGGTAGTATTTAGCAGTTATAATGATTTATAAAAACTTAATCATAAAAATGCAAGTAATTATACATGAATGACCTATTATAACAGACGTTTGAACTTTTTATTTAAAAAATAAACAATGGCCAACTTAGAGGTTTCCTATCGGCATACAAACAAATTACCCAAGACCCAATAAGTACAAGTAATTTAATAAAAGTAGACGTAAAAGTGTCAAATTATATTTTAATCAATAAAATATTGATTAAAAGTCTCGACATCCTACTTTTAGATAGCTATTATAGTAAAAATTTTGAATCTGGTCAAATTTTTTTGAATTCGGTTTAGCCTTTTTTGGGTTACTACTGTTTTTTTATTCCAGTCTAAACCTTAACCTCGGTAATTATGCAGAAAGTGGCCGCAACGCCGATTTTAACAAAATTTGGTATACGGGGGTTTTTTGGGGCGCTGATCACGAATCTGAGAACCTTTTTTGGCGGTAACATTTCTTTTTTGAGATATTCATCATCAAACTTACCTCATTTGCCTTATTCCTCCTTCTTTTTGTACAAAATTCTTGATTTTTACACTAAATTGGAACACAATAGTTTATTAACACCTTTTAAAAACTTGTTTTTATATTTATTTTATACTTATTTTTCATTTAATTGTAAACATTCACTATCGAACGCCGCAACCATGTATACAATAGGGAATTGTTAAGCAAACATGACCGTACTGTTTGAAAGTCATACTTGGCAATTTAATGGAAAAAAGGTGTAAAATATACATACAAAAAAGTTTTTAAAAGGTGTTTATAAAATACTGTGTGCCACTTTAGTGTAAAAATCAATAATTCTGTACAAAAAGAAGGGAGAATATACTGTAAATGAGGTTAGTTTGATTTTCAAGTTTGATGATGAATATCTCAAAAACGAAACGTTACCGCCAAAAAAGGTTTCCAAATTCGTGATCAGCGCCCCAAAAAACCCCCGTATACCAAATTTTGTTAAAATGGGCGTTGCGGCCAATTTCTGCATAATTACCACACTTTTTGTGAATAAACCGTTTCTAATCGTCAGTCAAAGTCAGTCAGTCATTTAGGACTCGGTGTTTAGTATGAATTCTGGTGTAAACTAGTTTTCACTTAATTACTCTTACTCTCGAAGACAAGACCTTAAAAAGCCACGGTCACAATTCGGTTGACAGCGTATTCCGCTAGCGCTGTTGCCACATTGGCTCTAATTAAGCGATTTTTACTAAAAACTATTTTGGATATGTACTTACTATTAGAACTGTAATGTATAATATTTTTAAAAAATTAAGACTTTATATTACTTGTAAATAAAACAAAAAGGCAAACAGATTACGTCACAAATACCGAATTGACATTTAAATTGGTTTATATGGGCTTAAATGGGATCGAGCACTCCTTGTTAGGTTTATTACCCTTGGGTCTTTTCAACAAAAACGTTTGAAAAGTAAACGTATTTCTTAATTAAAGTTTTTTGTTTTCAGTCATACCAAGGCAAGAAAAAAAACTTGTTTTGTGTGGTTTAGATAAAAATGAATGGGACCATTCGAAAAAGCGGTAAAAATTATATATGTATCTCCTGAAAATTAAATCTTAAATAAATTGCCATAAATAACCAATTTCTTAGAATTTTTGCCAAATTTAAAATTTTATATCTGTTTAATTGTTATGTAATTTTCAGGAGATATCTAATTTTTACCGCTCTTTCGGATGATATCCCTCTTTTTACCTAAAACCACACAGAAAAACGTTTTTCTCATTCCTTTTTCAAACCTGTAGGAGAGCTAGTGAACCCTCCGACTAACGGTCTTCCTGTAAGGCTAGAAATTTGTGGAGTGATGAGTCATAGTATACCAAGGCCAACAACAATGACCTGGCAGGCATCAGCCCTGCACGCCATCAGCCCTTTTATTTTTTTAAATGTAAAATAAATAAGATAAAAAAACTTACTTCTGTAAGCTTCAAAATTTAATATAATTTAGTTTATTTATTAATAATTATGGAAAAAAATTGACAGGCGATTTGAGTAAGCAAAAATATCTACCAGGTAAATCGAAAGGTGCATAGTTTAGGGCATAAAATAAACTTTCTCCTGTAAAGTTGAAATTAAAGTATGTGTTTGAGTAAGCCATTGAAAAGAAATGTGTATACTGACAGGCGGTTCTGAACAGCATAAGACCTTGACAGGCGAGGGGAAAGATGCTAAGAGCGTGCGAGTAAGAGGCGTAACGTGAAATAAGTTAAAGTTTAAATCAGATGTTTATTTTTTAGGTTCAAACTATATTTTTAACTGCTAATGTTAAATCAAATACTGTGTACTGTCATGTATTCTTTTTAAATAAATCATTTATTTTGTAATAACAATTTGTTTAAATACAGGGTGGCCGGCCATATTTTGACCCATTTTAATCGAGAATAACTTTGGAACAAATAAAAGTATCAAGATGCGGTTTTTGCAGATGCACTTATATTTCTTTAAAGTTTATTCTCGTACCTTCACGATTTTATTGTGACATTCCATTAGCTCAAAAACAAAATGGCCGATTTTCCATTTTAGGGCAACTATGTTATTTTAAATGGAACACCCTGTATATGTTTCTATATTTTCAAAATTTAATCTTTCCCCTTTAAAAAAATGTAACACAAGCTATGGTTATCTCAAAAAACAACGTATTTATTGACCTTCGAAAAATTGACTGCATGTCGACCAACAATATTATTTAACAATTAAAATTTGCTTCATATGTTACAAAAAAAAAGGATCGCCAAAGGTTTAGGTTATTCACAAAATAATAGTTACAATAAGGTTACATTACTTTTTAAAAAACTACTGTAAATGTTGAAATGCCTTCCGTCGACTTCGACGCACCTATTTAAATTCGAAAAAAACTTATTAAAACTATTGACTAAAAATTCTTCAGGAATATTTTCTATTATGTTTCGGATATTAATTTTTAATTGCTCTAAATTTTGGGGAAGTGGACTAAAACACCTCTCTTTCACATATCCCCACAGAAAAAAATCTGGAACAGTCAAATCTGGTGAACGAGGTGGCCAGGAAATAGGGCCTCCTCTTCCAATCCACCGGTTTCCAAAAAGGTTGGTCAGTGAATCCTTGGTAAGGTTAGCATAATGTGGTGTAGCCCCATCTTGTTGAAAATATACGAAATTCAATAGATTTTCTTCTTGCAATTGGGGATAAAAAAATATTTCCAGCATATCAACGTAAGTCCAAGAGGTTACAGTTGGTTCATGAAGCAAAAATGACCCATAAAGTTGCTTTGACATACCACACCAGACTGTGACTTTTGGCGAATCTCTAACATGTTCGTTATATTGTCGAGGATTTTCTGTTGCCCAAAACCTGCAGTTATGCTTATTTACTTTTCCATTGAGGTGAAATGTGGCTTCGTCTGACATTATTAGTCTATCCAAAAAATGTATATTGTTTCTTTTATTTCTTGTAACATTTGAATTTTGTATGGCTTTAATTTAAGTTCTTTTTTCATGATTTCTTGTACTGTAGTTTTAGGAATATGGACTGAACTTGAGATTTTTCTTGTTGACAATGTTGGATCTTCCTGAGTTATCTCCAGAATTTGTAACGTTTTATTTAGCAAATTCTCATTGTTTACTAATTTCTTTTTTCGGGCTAAAGATCCTGTACTCCAGAATTTTCTGTACCAGATTTTAATTGAATTTTTGTGGGTGGAGCTTTATTAAACATGTTTCTAAATATTCGCTGGGTTTCTTTTACTGATTTGGTTTCGGCAAACATAATAACACATTTTCCTTTTTCGCTTAACGAGAACATTTTGCGCTTCCTAATTAAAATAACTTGTCAAAAATGACCAACAATGGCTGACAATGAGGCTTGTTGCTGTTATGAAAACGAGATAACTTTTTTCCACAGGCGACTTTTCAAAAAATCCTTTTAAAATAATATTCCTATTCGACATACAGTCAATTCTTTGGAGGTCAATAAATGCGTTATTTTTTAAGATAACCATAGCTTGTGTTACATTTTTTAAAAGGGGAAAGATTAAATTTTAAAAATATTGAAACATATACAGGGTGTTCCATTTAAAATAACAAAGTTGTCCTATATCGGAAAATCGGCCATTTTGTTTTTGAGCTAATGGAATGTCACATAAAAATGGTAAAGATACGAGAATAAACTTTAAAGAAATATAAGTATATTTGCGAAAACCGCATCTTGATATCTTTATTTGTTCAAAAGTTATTCGCGATCAAAATGGGTCAAAATATGGACGGCCACCCTGTACTTACACAAAGTATGTCGTTTTATTTGGTTATCAACTGTTCATCTATAAATCAAGTGATGCTAATTTAAGTATTTTTTGAACAATTTACCTGTTTTTTTTGTGTTTGTGTTTGGTTAATGGAGGTTTTAGTTACTTAAATTTATATTGTGAATAGTGAAATAATGAATACCTAAATAGACACAAACATTTCATGATCTTAAGATTACAAATCTAAACACTGTATTGACTTTAATTTTCTTTTTCCACGTTAAAAAGTTGTTTTGTATTATGGGTAAATAAAATATTATGCACCACTTTAAAATGTTGCATTTTTTTAATCTGGTTTTATAGAAAAATAGCTCATACTTAGAGCATGTTTTTTTGAGTTTTTTAATCGCAAAGCGCACAATCTGTCATTATTTTGAATTTAGGTAATTATCACAAAAAATATTGCAACTTAAAAGTTCCATAAAATACCTAAATATAGAAAATATACACTTTCAGTCTAAACGATAACGTCGAGACTCGAAAAGCGGGCAATAATCCACAAATTGGCAACGCAGCACTCCTTCCCACCCAATTTAGATTTTATGACAATTATTAAGAGCTGCATATATTACAAATATCTGGCGGAATAGTCATTTAAAGGAACCAACGTTTCTTACCCCTGAAGATAATGGTTGGAACTTAATAGATGATCACTACGATTTCAATTGGTTTGAGGGAGATACGGTTCCTGCTTCTATATACGACATACTTTTACAAGACCCTACTAATGCTGATACTGCCGAAGCACAGTCAACTGAAACTGAAGATTACATTTCAGGTAACACACAGTTATTTGATTTAATAAGATTCATTATACAGTCCTACGTAATTGAGCGCGATATTCAATTCTTAATGACATTATTAATTAATTAAAATATTTTTTTCTTTTCAGAGGAGGAAAACGATATCGAAGAGTCGTGGGATTATGATGAAAGAAGTAGTGGTGAAGAAGTGTCAAATGATGATGATAATAAATGTAAAAAATAATGTAGATTACACAACAATTAATAAAAAATACTGCATCTATAATTTTTAATTTTATTTAATGTCATTTACACTATATGCATTCACGTTACGCCTCTTACTCGCACGCTCTTAGCATCTTTCCTCTCGCCTGTCAAGGTCTTATGCTGTTCAGAACCGCCTGTCATTCTACACATTTCTTTTCAATGACCTACTCAAACACATACTTAAATTTCAACTTTACAGGAGAAAGTTTATTTTACCCCCTAAACTATGCACCTTTCGATTCACCTGGTAGATACTTTTGCTTACTCAAATCGCCTGTCAATTTTTTTCCATAATTATTAATAAATAAACTAAATTATATTAAATTTTGAAGCTTACAGAAGTAAGTTTTTATATCTTATTTATTTTACATTTAAAAAATAAAAGGGCTGATGGCGTGCAGGGCTGATGCCTGCCAGGTCATTGTTGTTGGCCTTGGTGTACTATGACTCATCACTCCACAAATTTCTAGCCTTACAGGAAGACCGTTAGTCGGAGGGTTCACTAGCTCTTGGACTATGTAATTTGGTCACTTCTAGTGTGAAATATTTTGTGTTTACAATATTATGAAAGAAGTAATTATAGTTTTGGGACCCACCTCTTAGAAACATTGCCTGTTTACCTTACAATTGAGATTTTGTATGTGTTCTTTGGAAACTTCGTTTTAAAAAATCTGTGACAGGGCCATTTTTATTATTGTTATTTCTAGCAGTAGATGGCAAAGCTATGGTTTTGCAGGAAACTTAACTTCAGGATGATCTAT
Source organism: Listronotus oregonensis (assembly GCA_019359885.1). Taxonomy (NCBI): domain Eukaryota; kingdom Metazoa; phylum Arthropoda; class Insecta; order Coleoptera; family Curculionidae; genus Listronotus; species Listronotus oregonensis. The sequence goes on from JAHBCN010002056.1 coordinate 57,207, forward strand.
TTTCTTATAGAATATCCCGCAAAAATCAGCAGCGAGGTAATAAATTTTGTTAAGGTATACTATAATATTGCCTGGAAAGAGATACACTAAAAAAAGAGTTTCTTGTGAAAAACGCCCAGCCAATCCCGCGACTGCGATTTTTTTTGTTACCCGACATACGAGTACATTAGTCTGTGTATCGTGGTACATATTACAAAACAACACATCAGTGGGGTAAATTAATTAACTGATTTGCTGTTTTCCAAGAGATGGGCCCGAGGTCTATATTGTCCTCTTTTGTTAAAATTGTGGATCAAATAATAAACAAATTCTTTGGATAGGTATATAATTTTTTATTAAAGATGGGCAGTTGTTTCTATAGCTACATCAGTTTGTTAACAAAAAAAAATGGTTATACATCAAGGCTGGTATTTTCAGTGATAATATTTAAACTATGAGCACCTACAGAAAGTTGAATGGCATTTTTATTTAAATCATGTGCAGAAAACTTTGTGCTTTTCTTCTTTTTCAAACTCTTTTTCTTTGTGGAAAAAATTTTCTCTGGGGAATAATATTTTTATTGGAATAAGTTGGTTTTGTTTCTCTAAAATTAGCTGTACTTGATAGGTTTCTCATAGCCAACAACGTTGGATTTACTGGAGCTAAAGCTTTTGCAATAACTTCATATTCCTCAAAAGTCGATACTGAATTCAATATTTCAGAAAATGAAGTTTGAAGTGCCTCCTTGAGTTTTGATAAATTACAGCTCCACTTACTGTTTTTACTAAGTTCATCAATGATTGAATCACAGTTGTCTGATTTAGATTCGTGGATGGCTAAATCACCGGTGTCAATTAAGCCTGAAATTTCAACAAAACACCAATTGACATATGTTTATAAAATATTAAAATTTAATAAGCTTCAGGTCTCTCAATATGTCATTAAAAACATATCTAATCCTTAAACTGTGTCCTAATATATTTGGACACACTTCTTATTTCAATTTAAATACCAAGTAGCTGGTATTTTTTTTTTTTGAATAATTTAAATTGATATATTTTTAACACAAAAATAGTGTACAAAATACCAAAACTTTCACCATTAATAAACCTGACTACCAATCCACCAAACTATACTAAGCCAAAACTCTTATGTGAAATATAAGCCTACATTAAAAAAATCAAGATGCCACATCGGTTATGTTACATCCGTGATTTTAAAACTCTAATAATTTACACACCATTACACCAAAACCCATTTTAAATTTTAAATTTTAAAAAACTTTACCATTTTTATGGTTCTCCATTTCTTTGGTATAAAATAGTGAAGGGTGAATTCTAAATCTGAATATATCTGAAAAAGTTAAATAATAATTAAAAATTATCGTAAGGTGGAGGGTCTATGCTATATTTCAAACAACCTACCTATACTTGTTGGAAGTCGGGTCTCCTTTATGGATCTTGCTACTAAATGGATGTGCTTACACATGTTATACTTAATAGAAGAATCCAAGCAGGAACATTGAAATTGATGTAAACATATTTCACAGTGTGTACAAGTAAGCTGACAGTTCTCGCAATTCGTTTGTTGCTTTTGTACTTGGTAGATTTCCATACCACTCTCTGCCATTACCTCCCAGACTTCATCTGAGCAAATGAGTTTGCTTCGATCCATCTTTTCCATAGTCTTATGCCGAGATCTTATATTATTAATTTTACCAGAAAGTTTGCCTTTGTGATTACTAAAATTATTTAAAAAAAAACGCTAATTAACCCTAATATGAAGCCTACCATTATAAGACTAGAAAGATGAGAAAGTCTTTAATAGCACAGTTGTACCAGCTCATTTTATAACTAGTGAATTTTTAGGTGGCTCTGAAATAAGCGATATTAATTTTAGAACACCTTTATTTATTATACCTACTTATAATTCAGATGAAAGTAATATAAAAAAATAAACACATAGATCAGTTGAAAATTTAATTTTCCCATTATCTACTGTAAGGTAGGTACTGTATAGGATCTGACTTGTAAAAATATGTTTTAAACATGTATTATTACCAATAAATTGATTGATTGATTAATTGATAAGCAGTTTTTGACCCTTACCTATTAATCTGTTGATTAGTTTGTCTCGAATAAATCTCATGATTGCTGCAATAGCCCTATCCAGCCGTTTAATATTCTTGCCTATCAAATATAAGTATTTTATGGACCTATGCATTGACTCAAGGTGCATATTAGTGTTGAGCCCTGAATGTAAGCGATAACAGTATGCCCAATATTCACAGTTATTTACATAGTAGTCCTTAAAATATTTTATAAAATCTGTATATTCTGGATCTTCCAATTTACAAAATTCCTCCAGCATTTTATGGAATGCACTAACATCTCGCTCTGTCAATAATGTTCTAAGATGTTTGTAAATTAATACCTAAAATAGAGACCCATCAGAATATCTAAAAATTTTCAAATAGCAACATAAATTACTAACTATTTATACACAAAAAAGTATATCTACCTGGGAATCTCGAGTTTTAATTTTAATCAGATTCTTCCTCCATGCACGATCTACGTGCCATGTACAATAGAGCCTGAAAATTACAATGTTTTTCAAAAATACTTATAAAAGCAGGTACAGTATAAACAAAAATCTGTAAACGGACAAATTGTATAGAATAACTACACAAAAATAAAAGAGGTAAGTACCTTTTTTCTGGGATTCCCATTGCTATACACCAAGCATTGAAAAAAGCATCTGCCAAGTCTGACATAAAGACTTTTGGACTTATTATCTCTCCTAGCTTTGATTTTATACATTCAAAAAACAGAGTTAAAATTTGGGTATCTGATCTATTAGAGAACAAAAAAGCACATGGAAAGCCCTCTCTTAGTTCATCAAGAACAAGTACTGTATTCAGCTCGAAGTCATAGCTGTTCAGGCCATGGGTTCCGTCTAAACAGATATAATCATTTCCATATCTTTTCAGATTTTCCAGTTGTGCTGGGGTCATTATGATTAAAATAAAGTCTTCAGGTTTTAGTCCAGGGAATTCTTCCAAACAAACAGATTGGGGCTTATAAAATATAACAGAGTCTCCTTCACTTTGCATCTGCTTTAACCATGCATCAACACTTACTGCATCTTCTTTGTGCCTAATTGCTTTTGACTGCAAATTGTATGATATTTCTATATTGTATAGATCTTGTCGAGTCAGCAAATGAACTCTTTACAAGGTAGAGTCACAAGAATCCCTAACATTATCCAGAATCTCATCAAAGGGAATTTTTAAAGCCATTTGTTGTGCTATATTCTCTCTTTCTAGAGATGAAAGTGACAAAAATCTTAATTCATTCTGGTGTCCTATATGTGTTACAAAAAAAGTAACATCACAACTTCCATCATTATTCAATTGTTTACTTATTCTGGCAGGACAAAAACCATTAATTTTAACACTACCTTGAATTTTTAAGGCTCTAAGGCCTTTTCCCGAAGCTGCATAACACCCTGATCTATGACAATCATAATTGGTAGTTTTATGTGTCTTGTAGGGCCGCGTTCCCTCCTTAACAATGAATTTAGACAGTGTTTCTGCCTCAACTTCCCTCTTCCATGTTAAGAAATCACTCTGTGTCAAAAAAGTGAGCTTTTCTTGAGAAAATTTAATACTATGCACCACTTCAAAATGTTTTATCATTTCAGCACGAAATGATGCAGAAAACTCACACATGGGGCATGACTTTTGATTTTTTGGAATTCTACTGTCAGGAAAAGAAGTATCACCATGAACAGCTCTCCTATGAGAGTTAAAATTGTTTTTTTAAATTAAAGTTTTTTCCACACTGGCAATTAAAATTGTAATTTGCAGAGATTTTGTACACTTTTTGCCGATCACCGGCGCCTCTTACTTCTTCCATAATTACTTATCCTCTATCCAAACCAAATTATGGAAAATGGCAACAAATGATACTTATAAAACTTTTTTTACACTTCAAAAACAGCAGTTAACAGAAATCTAACCTTAACACAAAACAGTCAAACAGCTGACTGAAACGAAACCCAAAGTCGTTAGTAACATACAATTGGCAACGTTGCGTTCTCTCTTAGGAAATTTTGTGACCGTGGCTGTTTAAGGTCTTGTGGTTCACAAGGTGAACTGTGGTTGATCTTGAAACTAGCGGCTAGAGCTCGCCGGTCTGCAGCGTTCCGGATGACGTCGCACGCCGGAATAACACGAACCACGAACCGAACAGCTGTCAGCTGTTTTGTTTACAAATTTGGAGGTTGTTTTTTTTCTAATTGAAAAATTAAAATGTATTTTTATCTTTTACGCCTAATGTGTATTTATAATAAGTTCACTGTAATAAACACAGTAAAATTTGGTAATTGTCTCGAAAGTTGCCTCCTCTCCGATTTTGACCAAATTTTGTATACGGGGGTTTTTTGGGGCTTTGAGTACGAATCTGAAAAAATATTTGGTAATTGTTTACAAAACGGTTTTCTGCTATTTTTGGATTAAATGGCAAAATTTTTATATAGTCGTATTCTAGTGTCCTAGGATTGCAAATATACAAGCGCAGAAGAGAAATTATGTGTTTTAATATTTTTTATTTCGATTTTAGAATTTAAAATAACCATTGATTTCTTCATATAATGCGAAAACTCCCCCTTATGACAAGAAACAGCAAGAAATTATTTTTAAGGTTAACCGTGCAGTGTTACCAAATAGGGGTCTTTTCCCCGCATTTTCACGTCTGAAATATAATTGGGTAAAATAAAAAGCCGCTTTGCTAACCAGAACTAACCATGACCGACCTTTTAGAAAAATTCAAAAACTCATACTAGTCAGTCATGGTTAGTTCTGGTTAGCAAAGCAGCTTTTTATTTACCCCAAATATATTTCAGAATGTCAAAAAATTTGATGGCTCAAATTGATTCAATCTGGCAGCACTGTGAACCCCTAAGATTGTTTTTTCCTAAAATTTAAAAAAATACACAATTTTTTGTTTGTGCGCACGTAAATTCTACACCTGCTTGATATATCCGTGCATGTTTGTTTAAGTTAGAAGTAGTACTAAACTGTTTTTGACATACACAACACTTAATACAATTTAAAGACATATTTGGTGATACAAATTATACCTAATAAACACGAAAACACCAACAAGCACTGAAAATACTGAAATTACTAACTAGCTAGGCTAGATTTAAAAGATAAAAAATAAAAACATTCTCTAAACAGCTGTTCGCTGTTCGTATGGTTCGTTCGTGTCGGATCGGCTTGCGGGCTTGTCTTGCTTCGGCATATTACGTCATCCGGAACGTAGCAGACCGGCGAGCTGTAGCCGCTAGTGATCTTGAACGTCAGAATTTGGTCGTTCAAGATGAGTTCAACTCCTTTTAGAAATTTTTAACCTCACTCTTTTGACAGATCACCTTGTGTTTTAAATATTTTGTTGTTATATTTTTAAAGTTGATACCTATTCGGTTTTTATAATTAAAAATTGATCTTGTATGAAAAGATATGACAGACGACAAGGATTTTGTAGAATAACTTATTAATGTTGCACACTCTCGAGCCCCATAAATATACAGAAATAGACCGGATCATTTGAATATTTGAAATGACAAATAATTTAAGGCCAGATTTAGGTTAAAAAAACAATTTTCAAAAAACACAAATTTCATCTGTTACAGATAAGTAAGATTTATATTGTTTAATTACATTTAATTTTAAGTTTAAATGTTCTATTTATTTTTTTTTAGCAACCATGCACTAATTGCTACTAAAATGGTACGCATTCCTTTACGATTTCTAGGCACTGGAAGTTTTTTACAAGTTGTTTGAGGTTTTGTAGGTATTGACAAGTCAAGGGCAAGTTAAAAAAATATAAATAAAATTGATAAAAAAGCGGTGTGAAGTTAGCTGACAAAAAGTTGGCAGACAAAAACCCGAACATTGCCGAACGTCCATAGGCGGCGGAGATGTTTAATAACAGCTGAATTAAACCAACTTTGATGTTTTTTTTTAACCAAATAAATTTTTAATATAGAAACTAAAACTATTTTTTGTAAAATAAAATAATCGTGTAAACGGGCCTGTAAACTAATTTTTACAAAAATATATCAAGACAATTTTGCTTCACCAAAATTTAACTGGTAATTCAAAGTAGAATGTTTTCCCTTTCTTTGGACACCCCCGTTGATACCTATACCCCTCTAATAGACTGGTAAAATAACTTTTCAATCTTGCTTATGGAGCCTTTTTTAAAATAATTTGTAAAATATGTATCAAGACAATTTTGCTTCACTAAAATTTAACTGGTATTTTAAAGTAGAATGTTTTCCCTTTATTTTGACACCCCTGTTGATACCTATACCCGTCTAATAGACCGGTAAAATAACTTTTCAATATACCTTATGGGGCCTTTTTTTAAATAATTGGTAAAAAAATGTATCAAGACAATTTTGCTTCACTAAAATTTAACTGGGATTTTAAAGTAGAATATTTTCCCTTTATTTTGACACCCCCGTTGATACCCATACCCCTCTAAAAGACCGGTAAAATAACTTTTCAATATTGCTTATGGGGCATTTTTTAAATAATTTGTAAAAAATGTATCAAGACAATTTTGCTTCACTAAAATTTAACTGGGATTTTAAAGTAGAATGTTTTCCCTTTATTTTGACACCCCTGTTGATACCCATACCCCTCTAATAGACCGGTAAAATAACTTTTCAATATTGCTTATGGGGCATTTTTTAAATAATTTGTAAAAAATGTATCAAGACAATTTTGCTTCACTAAAATTTAACTGGGATTTTAAAGTAGAATGTTTTCCCTTTATTTTGACACCCCTGTTGATACCCATACCCCTCTAATAGACCGGTAAAATAACTTTTCAATATTCCTTATGGGGCCTTTTTTTAAATAATTGGTAAAAAATGTATTAAGACAATTTTGCTTCACCAAAATTTAACTGGGATTTTAAAGTAGAATGTTTTCCCTTTATTTTGACACCCCTGTTGATACCCATACCCCTCTAATAGACCGGTAAAATAACTTTTCAATATTGCTTATGGTGACGCTTTTTAAATAATTTGTAAAAAAATATATCAAGACAATTTTGCTTCACTAAAATTTAACTGGATTTTAAAGTAGAATGTTTTCCCTTTATTTTGACACCCCCATTGATACCTATATCCCTCTAATAGACCGGTAAAATAACTTTTCAATATTGCTTATGGTGACGCTTTTTAAATAATTTGTAAAAAAATATATCAAGACAATTTTGCTTCACTAAAATTTAACTGGGATTTTAAAGTAGAATGTTTTCCCTTTATTTTGACATCCCCATTGATACCCATACCCTCTAATAGACCGGTAAAATAACTTTTCAATATTGCTTATGGTGATGTTTTTTAAATAATTTGTAAAAAAAATATATCAAGACAATTTTGCTTCACTAAAATTTAACTGGAATTTTAAAGTAGAATGTTTTCCCTTTATTTTGACACCCCCGTTGATACCCATATCCCTCTAATAGACCGGTAAAATAACTTTTCAATATTGCTTATGGGGCATTTTTTAAATAATTTGTAAAAAATGTATCAAGACAATTTTGCTTCACTAACATTTAACTGGGATTTTAAAGTAGAATGTTTTCCCTTTATTTTGACACCCCTGTTAATACCCATACCCCTCTAATAGACCAGTAAAATAACTTTTCAATATTCCTTATGGGGCCTTTTTTTAAATAATTGGTAAAAAATGTATCAAGACAATTTTGCTTCACTAAAATTTAACTGGGATTTTAAAGTAGAATGTTTTCCCTTTATTTTGACACCCCTGTTGATACCTATACCCCTCTAATAGACCGGTAAAATAACTTTTCAATATTGCTTATGGGGCATTTTTAAATAATTTGTAAAAAATGTATCAAGACAATTTTGCTTCACTAAAATTTAACTGGGATTTTAAAGTAGAATGTTTTCCCTTTATTTTGACACCCCCGTTGATACCCATATCCCTCTAATAGACCGGTAAAATAACTTTCCAATATTACTTATGGTAACGTTTTTTAAATAATTTGTAAAAAAAATATATCAAGACAATTTTGCTTCACTAAAATTTAACTGGGATTTTAAAGTAGAATGTTTTCCCTTTATTTTGACACCCCTGTTGATACCCATACCCCTCTAATAGACCGGTAAAATAACTTTTCAATATTGCTTATGGGGCCTTTTTTTAAATAATTTGTAAAAAATGTATCAAGACAATTTTGCTTCACTAAAATTTAACTGGGATTTTAAAGTAGAATGTTTTCCCTTTATTTTGACACCCGTTGATACCCATACCCCTCTAATAGACCGGTAAAATAACTTTTCAATATTGCTTATGGGGCCTTTTTTAAATAATTTGTAAAAAAAATATATCAAGACAATTTTGCTTCACTAAAATTTAACTGGGATTTTAAAGTAGAATGTTTTCCCTTTATTTTGACACCCCTGTTGATACCCATACCCCTCTAATAGACCGGTAAAATAACTTTTCAATATTGCTTATGGGGCCTTTTTTAAATAATTTGTAAAAAAATATATCAAGACAATTTTGCTTCACTAAAATTTAACTGGGATTTTAAAGTAGAATGTTTTCCCTTTATTTTGACACCCCTGTTGATACCCATATCCCTCTAATAGACCGGTAAAATAACTTTTCAATATTGCTTATGGGGCTTTTTAAATAATTTGTAAAAAAATATATCAAGACAATTTTGCTTCACTAAAATTTAACTGGGATTTTAAAGTAGAATGTTTTCCTTTATTTTGACACCCCCGTTGATACCCATACCCTCTAATAGACCGGTAAAATAACTTTTCAATATTGCTTATGGGGCCTTTTTAAATAATTTGTAAAAAATTATCAAGACAATTTTGCTTCACTAAAATTTAACTGGGTTTTAAAGTAGAATGTTTTCCTTTATTTTGACACCCCGTTGATACCCATACCCCTCTAATAGACCGTAAAATAACTTTTCAATATTGCTTATGGTGCTTTTTTAAATAATTTGTAAAAAATATATTAAGACAATTTTGCTTACTAAAATTTAACTGGAACTAAAGTAAATGTTTTCCAAAAAAAAAAAAAAAAAAAAAAAAAAAAAAAAAAAAAAAAAAAAAAAAAAAAAAAAAAAAAAAAAAAAAAAAAAAAAAAAAAAAAAAAAAAAAAAAAAAAAAAAAAAAAAAAAAAAAAAAAAAAAAAAAAAAAAAAAAAAAAAAAAAAAAAAAAAAAAAAAAAAAAAAAAAAAAAAAAAAAAAAAAAAAAAAAAAAAAAAAAAAAAAAAAAAAAAAAAAAAAAAAAAAAAAAAAAAAAAAAAAAAAAAAAAAAAAAAAAAAAAAAAAAAAAAAAAAAAAAAAAAAAAAAAAAAAAAAAAAAAAAAAAAAAAAAAAAAAAAAAAAAAAAAAAAAAAAAAAAAAAAAAAAAAAAAAAAAAAAAAAAAAAAAAAAAAAAAAAAAAAATTTAAAAAAGTACAATTTTGCTTCACTAAAATTTAACTGGGATTTTAAAGTAGAATGTTTTCCCTTTATTTTGACACCCCTGTTGATACCTATACCCTCTAATAGACCGGTAAAATAACTTTTCATATTGCTTATGGGGCCTTTTTAAATAATTTGTAAAAATGTATCAAGACAATTTTGCTTCACTAAAATTTAACTGGGATTTTAAGTAGAATGTTTTCCTTATTTTGACACCCCTGTTGATACCATACCCTCTAATAGACCGGTAAAATAACTTTTCAATATTCTTATGGGGCTTTTTTAAATAATTTGTAAAAAATGTATCAAGACAATTTTGCTTCACTAAAATTTAACTGGGATTTTAAAGTAGAATTTTTCCTTTATTTTGACACACCCTGTTGATACCCATACCCCTCTAATAGACCGGTAAAATAACTTTTCAATATTGCTTATGGGGCTTTTTTAAATAATTTGTAAAAAATGTATCAAGACAATTTTGCTTCACTAAAATTTAACTGGGATTTTAAAGTAGAATGTTTTCCTTTATTTTGACACCCTGTTGATACCATACCCTCTAATAGACCGGTAAAATAACTTTCAATATTGCTTATGGGGCATTTTTTAAATAATTTGTAAAAATATATCAAGACAATTTTGCTTCACTAAAATTTAACTGGGATTTTAAAGTAGAATGTTTTCCCTTATTTTGACACCCCGTTGATACCCATCCCTCTAATAGACCGGTAAAATAACTTTTCAATATTCCCTTTTGGGGCCTTTTTAAATAATTTGTAAAAATGTATTCAAGACAATTTTGCTTCACTAAAATTTAACTGGATTTTAAAGTAGAATGTTTTCCCTTTATTTTGACACCCCTGTTGATACCCATACCCTCTAATAGACCGGTAAAATAACTTTTCAATATTGCTTATGGGATTTTTTAAATAATTTGTAAAAAAAGTATCAAGACAATTTTGCTTCACTAAAATTTAACTGGGATTTTAAAGTAGAATGTTTTCCCTTTATTTTGACACCCCTGTTGATACCCATATCCCTCTAATAGACCGGTAAAATAACTTTTCAATATTGCTTATGGTGACGCTTTTTAAATAATTTGTAAAAAAATATATCAAGACAATTTTGCTTCACTAAAATTTAACTGGGATTTTAAAGTAGAATGTTTTCCCTTTATTTTGACACCCCTGTTGATACCCATACCCCTCTAATAGACCGGTAAAATAACTTTTCAATATTGCTTGTGGGGACGCTTTTTAAATAATTTGTAAAAAAATATATCATGACAATTTTGCTTCACTAAAATTTAACTGGGGTTTGTTTCAAAGTAGAATGTTTTTCCTTTATTTTGAGAACCCCGTTAATACTCAGACCCCTCTAATAGACCGGTAAAATAACTTTTCAATATTGCTTATGGTGACGTTTTTTAAATAATTTGTAAACAAATATATTAAGACAATATTGCTTTACTAAAATTTAACTGGAAACCTAAAGTAAAATATTTTTCCTTTATTTTGGCACCCCCTTTCTAACTTGACCCTTCTAGTAGGCCGGTAATTTTTTTTTATCATTTGACTCATATAAAGTGAAAATTACAAGAACCAAGAGTGGAGGATCGATCCTGATAGATGACTAAAATTCTGCGAAATGATATTAGTATAGCCATGTTTTGCTTTTACGTTCCGTTAAAGAATAACTTTCTTTGTGGTTCACACAGCGACGCGGTGTCTTTCATGGTTTCTGAAAGACCGCCTCTTTATGACGGCACCTTCTAAGCGCGATTGCTTAAGCGCGCTCTCCTTTTATTTTTTTTTAAGACGGCCGCCCTTTTCGGTGATTTTCCGCAGAATTTTACGTTATTCTGGTTTAAATCACCGATTGCGAATGTTTGCAAATTTTTTTATTAGTAAATGTATAGTTAGGTGTCAGGTTTCTATATTAATAAAAAAACATTAGAAAGGTAAGTCAAGTCAAAATATATTTTTTTAAATTCTTAATGTTGTATAAATTGTATTGTTCTTATTTAGAGAGCTATAATATGGTTGGTCGACCAAAAAGTGGGCAGATGATATCAAAAGTAAAGAAAGCAGTGGAAGAATTAAAGCCAACTCTAGATGATTTAAATACGAGTAGCCGGTCGGATTTAAATGGGTTTTATGGAAAACTTTGTAGATTTTTAGGCGTGGATGGATCACTTTACAAAAATAGATTGCGGATTAAATCAATTGTTAAAAGGGTAAGTAAAAGTTTTATATGAAACAGATTTAAATGAAACAGAAAACATACAATTAATAATATGTATAACATGTCATCTTGATTTCTATTATAACAGATGCTGTAAAATTTTGTTCTCGTTATCAAAAAAAAAAAAAATCTTTGGAAATGAAAATCTAAGAAATTTAGTTTGATAATTAAAAACATACAACACTAATTTTCACAAAGAAAAGAAACTTTACAACTAATTTATTTATATCCCACAACCGTTTAAATTTTCATGGCGTTACTTGTTATTACAATAGTAATAACTAATCAATTTATATAACAAAAGGCTTTTGAAGTTTAAACTCCATGGTTGTCATTGTTGGGTCTTAAAATCACTTAACTTGGGTTTTGGCTAAAACCAACTATTATTTTTAATTTTAGAATTGCATGAAGGAATTTTGGAATTTTTCTCAACCATCAAGAGAGCCATCTTCTGCAGCAGAAAATAACTTCCTGAATCCGTTAAACAAAAACGATTTAAAAATGACTGTCAAGGAGCCTGTTGACCCTACGACTTTTATTAATGAAGATTGGAATCTACTTCCATCTCAAAATGTAAGTGAATCTGCTCTACAATCACAAACAGAACCTTCCTTTGTACAAAGAAATAGTTCCTTAAATGTAAATAGTTTAGATATGCTCTCGGTGGATGAGGAATTTGGTCTTTCGGGTGATTTTGTAGCTAGTAGTACATTAGTTTCAAATGATAAAGGTTTTCTTGATCTTGTTACTACACCAAATATTAGTTTAAGCAACCCAACTCTCAATGTAACACCTGATTCTTTTAACATTCCATTTCAATTGGAAGATATGCTAACAAAATCGATGCATCAAATTTTTCCAATAAATTCTAAAAATATTGAACGTCGAAGCGTTACTCCTCTGTATAGAAATTGTACACTTATAGAAGGGAAGTTTGAAATAGAGGAAAGTAAAAAACCTTTTATTTTTAATAAAAATGGAAAACTTAATTTAAAATATTATAGGTTTTGTTTAAGGCGCTTATTTTTTAACAAAGTCAATAGCGTTTGTATATTAGTTTTTAAATATACAAAGTATTTAAAAAACTGCATTAAAATTTACGGGGAATGTGCCAACAATGATCGAAAGTGTAAAAAATTTATTTTTGAAATCAAGAATCTTAATGTGATAGTTTATTCTTCGCATAAAGATTTTTGTCACCCAAAGCCCTTGTCTTATCAGCTAAGAGGCCTTGAAAGGCAAATATTAAAAAAACGACTTTTACGGGCTAAACCAAGTCTTGTTAAACGAAAAATGCTTGTTCAAAAAACCAATCTTAATATTGGAACTAACGGAAATTTGCAGGGTGTCTCGTCAGATGCTACATTTAGAAAAATTAGATCAGAAGCAATGGCTACTTGGGATAGAGACCAAGAAGACATTGCCGACATAATAAAAATGCAATTTGAACATCCCGAGTACATTCAGAATGCCGGGGCGCCTTTTAATGTTAAATTTTTTAGCAAGGAACAATTAGAACTTCTGTGCACACAATCTATAAATAGTGACGATTTGCCTTTCATTTTTTTAGATGCGACTGGTTCGGTAGTAAGAAAGCCTACTTTTGTAAAAAAAAGGGTATTTTTATATTCAGCTGTAATTCCCTTGACTACTGGACGAGTAGTACCTATTTTCGAAATGATTGCAGCTAGTCAGTTTTCAAAAACCATACGTGAAATAATATCCGAATTTAAATCATTTTGCGAGGAACGCAATAAATGGCCACCTTTTCAGGGTGTCGTTTCTGATTTTAGCTTGGCCAACTTAAATGCTGTAACTAAATCGTGCAATGGCCTTACTCTTTATCAATACTTAGAAGTTTGCTACAATTTACTTATTAAAAAAGAAGTTCTTATTCCTGAACAAATAATTACGTTACATCTTTGCTACGCCCACTTCATGAAAATGATAACGACTTTGTTAGATCAACATTTTAAAGACTTTGCTATTCGTGATTTTTTTAAAAATGCCATAGCCCGGGCGTTTTTATTAGATTCACTCGAAAAATGCGAGATTTGGTTTATTCATTTGTATGTTCTTTTAAATGAACCATTTCAGAACGATGAAACAAAAAATGCTGAATTTTTTTTCTTAACAGCGAACCTATTATTAATGAATACCCTGTCTTTGTTCACATCAATCAACCAACAAATGTTGACCAATCCACCAACACTTTTTTTCTTAAAAATCAAGTTGGAATAATTAAAACCAATTCATTTAATGAGCATTTTAAAAATCTTGCGGGTAAATTTAATTGTTGGAACATCGACAAAAACAATGTTAAAAATAACCACCAAAACAAATTTTTTTGAACTGCTCCTTACCCGGTATATACCATATTTACCTTTATGGACAAATGTTTTGAAAAGAAATCCTAACAATAAACCCATGACAAACACTTGGGCTGAAAACTATTTTGGCAATCTAAAAATTAATATTTTGGAAGGTCAAAAAAACAATAAGGTCTCTAGATTTGCCAGAAAAATTAGAGAAAACGTTTTGGGAATTTACAAAGAAGTAAAATTAAATATTCCTAAGAATCGACTGACTAAACTGACAAGAATAGACCCAGCGAATGAAAACTTAACTCAAGAAAAATGGAACAGAAAAAATAAACAAATAAGCAAACCGTTTATTGCTAGATACCTTCCGCCAGCATCCATTCTTTTTCCATTTTCTACTTGCACTGCTCCTAAAACAGAGTTTTCTTGCACTATTGACCCACCACCCATCGTTTCCAACCCTCCCAGTCCCACTGACAAACCGGACATTTTAACAATAAGCGATGCTTCAGGTCCTTCCCTGGATAATGAAGAAAAATGTATTTATTGTAATCTTGGTGAGTTGGACGTAACAGCAGACTGGGTTGCTTGCGATGTGTGTCAAAAATGGGTTCACCAAATGTGTGTAATAGAATTTGGGAGTGATGGTACATCTCAAAGTTTTTCAACAGTTTTTCTTTGTAAATACTGTAATTTAAGAGAAAAATTTGAAAATTTCATAAAAAATCTGGAAACAGAAGTAAGTTTTAAAACTACTGGTCAAAGAAATAACCCTGTTTGGTTTGAGGAAAGAAAAAAAAGATTAACATCTTCAAATTTCGGTAGAATTTGCAAGCTAACTACCAAACAATCTAAGTTTAACGCTGCCAAAGGTTTCCTTGAACCAAACAGATTTCAAAATGATGCCATAAGACATGGGATTAATCACGAAAAAGATGCTATAGAAATTTACGTACAGCAATCCAACTCATCTGTTCAATCAGTAGGCTTGTTAATCCATAAAAAGTACCCCTTCTTGGCTGGATCACCAGATGGTCTAGTTAACGAAGATGGATTAATTGAGGTAAAATGTCCATATAAAGTTAGGAACCTGCATCCTAATGAAATATCGGGAAAATTTTTGGATTACTTAGATTCTGTAGGTAGCTTAAAAGAATCCACTAATTATTTTTACCAGGTGCAAGGATTGCTTGAAATCGCAAATAGACCCTGGTGCGATTTAGTTATTTTCTCTTTTAAAGGAATAAAAGTAGCAAGAATTTTTCGTCAGCCTAATTTTTTCAACAGTATGCTAACAAAATTAAAAGATTTTTTTTATTTTTATTATTTACCAACAATGTTAAAAGTTGAAAATTTAATTTATAAATGGAGACCACTTAACGATTTAAATGTTTTCGAAAATGGTTTATGTTCGGATTTAAAATATTACAATCAAATTAAAGATCATAAATACGTTATTGCCACTTATAATAAACTTAAAAATGTTTGTAAATATAATAATTTTTTTAACGCCGTTCTTGAAAGTAAAGACTTTTTGACTCTTAACAAAGTTGAAAAAGGCTTTAGAGAAACAGACTATTGGGTAATTAATTTTGTAATAGACATTTTATTACTAATATTTTCTGATAAAAATTGTCAACAAGTAATCCAACAAGAAGTTGCAACAGCCATTGTTAACGGTGCATATACAGAAAATTTTATAGAAGAGTTTCTTTTTTATAAAGATGAGATTGTCATGCCAATTTTGCAAAACGGAAACCACCATGTCTTGGGTTTAATAAATTTAAAAGAATCTTCATTTTTATTTATTGATCCATTTGGTGCATCGGTTGTTACTGCCAACTTAGCAATTAAAGCTGTAAATAATTTTATAAATAAATACAATAGTATTCATAAAACAAAGCTAAGCGAACTCACGCTTAAGACTAAAATGCATTTTAAACAACAAGATTCATACAATTGTGGTGTTATTATAGTAGAGTTATTTAAAATATTGGTATATAAAGAAGATTTGTTAGCTTACCCCAATTTAAACCAAATAAGGGAAAATTTTCAAAAAATATTGTTAGAAAATGCTGACAATATGACCTGTAAATGTCTCATCTGTGGACAAGACAGTAAACATGGGCAAAAATTAATCCAGTGCTATTTTTGCAAACGAATTGTTCATAAATTCTGCAATGTCAACTTTTTTAAAAATGCAATGTGTTTATTGTGTCAAAACTTTTGATTTTTGTTTTTCCATTTTTCTTCTTAGTTTTTAGTTTTGTAGTATAAGCATGTTAAGGGCTATTTTCTTTTTAAGCAAATATGTTTTTAGTGACCGATATTTAAACAATTGTACATAATTAATAAGACAAATAATGGGTAGGGAAAATGTACCTAAAATGGGATACTTGGATAAAACGGGAAATATTTATTTTAACTAGTAGTCAGTGCGCCATCTACCCAAATCCAAAGAACATTTGGCAACATGGTGAAACAAGATTAACTTGAAAATCGTCTAAAGAAAAAAGATGAAATAAAGTGTATTCGTTGTAATAAAAAACTAGTTGCTTCTATAAAGTGCAAGAAATGTGAAAGTTCATTTCACCCACCATGTCTTTTGCAAGCCGTACAAGCCAAATCTGCGGCTTGTAAACACATTCCAGACAACGAGGATTCTAACCTACAAACAGAAAACGAATCGCTAAAGGAAAACATTCTCCTGAAGAAATTAGTTCAGGAAATGGAATACCGAAATACTCTGCTGGAGGGAAACTGTAGCCTGCTAAGAGAAAAAGTGGAGTGATTGGAAGAACATATTGAAAAATTGGAAAAAAAAACAACGTCCAAGTTAGCAAAAAATGGCAGGTCTACGTCCAGAATTAAAAGAAATACAAGAAACTATGGCAACACCGCCCATAATCGACAACATGAAGTTAGCCGAAAAAAGTGACAGTGCCAATGATGCGAAAACGCCAACCATGGTGAAGTTGGCTGATAAAGTAGCCCAAATATCAGTTGTCCACAAAGAGGTTTCTGTAGCTAACTTACCGCTGACGAATTTAAAAGAAAAAGAAGATAACCCAAAAAACCCATGGATTACGGTAGAGAGAAGAAGTAAACAAACCAATAACAAAAATTCCTGACCAGAGCCCAAGAAAGGGACCAATAATAACGCAATCGGTCTTTCAGTAGCATCTACGGAATCCATATCTTCCTGGGCCTTTATTTCTGGGCTGGACCCTAAAACAACAACTGCACAAATTCAACTTTTCCTCGAAAATAACGATATGCAAAATTGTAAGTGTAAAAAAATGATGACTAGAAAAGACAAATTCAAAAGCTCCTTTAAAGTCAATGTTCCCAGTCACTTAAAACAAAAAGTCATGTTTTCCGATCTGTGGCCAACTGGGGTCTTGATAAACCATTTTCTAAACATTCAATGCCTGAATCCACATCAGAACAAGAGGGAAACCAGGGTAGAAGAGAATATGCAGAGAAGGCTTCAAACAAATCAGTAACTCTGAATCTGCTGCATCTAAATATAAGATCAGTTAGAAACAAAGCAACTAAGTTGAAGGCATTTCTAGCGGACCAAAAAATCAACATTCTTTGTTTGGCAGAGCATTGGCTTAGGGAAAATGAAGCTGAAATTTTTAATATTGACAGGTATAGGTTGGAAGCCTGTTTTGCAAGGAAACAACAGAAGGGTGGAGGTTCTGCGATTTTTTGTGATAAATCTGTAAGTCCCATTACTAATAAATTATATTTAAATCTCAGTATTGAGGGATGCATAGAAATCAGTATTTAATCTAATCTATTTAAATAACTTTAATATTTATGTTGTCACAATTTATAGACCTCCTTCAGCGGATCTGGAGAGGTTCATTGGGGTAATCGAGGAATTAATAACCCAGATTGGTATTAACAAAAATATAATTATTTTTGGTGATTTAATGTGCATTTTGGCACAAATGAAAGGGAATGTGTGCTGCTTTGTGATGCTCTCGGATGCAGTGGTTTTCAGCCATTGGTCAAGGGAGTCAAGAGGCAGGATGCATGTCTTGATAATGTGTTTGTTAATTTTATACCCGAATCTATTTTTGTGACAGTTGTTGCGACAGACCTATCTGATCATAATGGTCAACTGGTGCAGCTCACTATTGACTACAGTACAGTTAGGACAGTTGAGGAAAAAAAGGTGTGCAGGCCTGTAACTGAGAGGGGTCTGTATGCATTTTATATATTGTTAATGACTTTTCGTGGAATTTTATAAACAACAGCGGTGTGAGTGCCGAGACTAAATTTAATTTGTTTTTGGACAGGATTGAGGCAGCGTATTTGCAAGCTTTTCCAGAAAAAAACCTATTTGGTACGCTCTGACCAATCTAGTAATATCAGCTGGTTTAATGATAATATAAGGGGGATGAGGGAAACACTTAATTTTCTGTACGAGCTTAACCAACAACACAAAACGAGCGCAACCCTAAAAAACTATAAAACCTCTAAAAAAGCATATAAGGCAGCAATAAAAGCTGCCAAAATTAAGTCAAGCGATACCCTTGTAGCTAATTCTAAAAATCCAATTAAGACCACAGCTTACTTACAGCTCCACAACTCCGGTCGGCACCTTTGATCTCGCAGTCTACGAACAAACGAGACAGAAGCGTTGCTCCCTCTGTCGCACATCCGGGAAAAGTCAGAGAGAATGTATCACCATTCGCACTTTTATATACTCTAAAAAAACAATAAAAAGATGAATCATCAAGTTCATTGTGGTCTTTGCTATATTTATTGCAAATGTCACAAGAGTGAATCCTTAACGCTTTATTTAAAAGGTACCCGCACACGTACCTTATGAAATTTTTTTGCAGCGTTTCATTTTTTTGGTAATCCATGCCATTTAGTGCGTCTTTTTGGTCTGGTACTTTATCCTTATCTTCAGGTACAAAAACCTGTTCGCAATCAGAAAGCCTTAAAAGCATCTGATCAGAATTTGCCTCACAGTTTTCTGTACCTGAGTTAAGTAAGTTGACGCATTGCAACTTTCTAAATGTTCTGTGGAACTGTATTGCTGTTGGGTTAATGCAGTTGCCGTTTGCACTTCTGATTTTACCAAAATGGTTCTCCAGACAATCTTGGTTTAATCTTCGTGTAAGTACACTGTTAGGGTCGTGTTTCCTCAATTAATTTCTTAGGGAAATTTAAACACGACTAATTTTTAACGTAATTTATTGAGAGCATACTAATATTGTCTCATTATACAGAAGAAGCGAGAACAGAGAGAGGGAGCCACACACACTGTGTTCCTTTACTAGCGAATTTGGCTGTGTTGCCAATGTGAACCTAATTCTAACCATTCCAAATAAAATTAACAAATCTTAACATAGTCGCCCCCCTTGAAAGGCTAGGGCTTTCAAAACCACTTGAGAATTTAAGGCATACATATACCTAATAGTTATAAGTATTCGTAACAAGTGAGTAAAACAAATAGTAACTATTTAAATACATTAAATTAGAAAGTCCAAATCAGTCACTTTCACATACTTGAAGCAACGCGAGTTTTGAAGTTGCTCGTCTTATGATTCCGTTTTTAGTTTTTACACTCACTACTCTGGTAATATTGTCTTTTCCAGGATGGACTTCGACTATGCGGCCCATTGGCCAAACCATGGGTGGAACGTTACCTTCTTTAATCAATACCAATGATCCAATTTGCATGTTGGGTTTCTTATCAAATTTCCATTTATTGCGTGACTGGAGGTGATGAAGATATTCTTTTTCCCATCGTTTCCAGAAATGTTGACGAATGTATTGAATATGTTGGTACCGCTTTGAGAAGTTAATCTTGGACTTAGTCAAATCTCTTTCAGGAATTGCAGTCAACCTCATCGTCACCCTAGAATTAGGTTGTTCTATATCCACTTTTGGGGTAAAATGAGCTATTTACCGCATTTTATTATGCAGAGTTAGCTTGTTCTATATCCTTAAAAATGAGACAGTAAAACTCGTAAATAAGGATAAAAATTCTAATATTTTGTCCTATATCCATTTTGACTTTCAATTCGCGAAAACGTATAATGGTCTACATCCAAAGTTCATCATTTCAGTCTACATCCAATTGTTTGTGACAAAGAAAATTAGAATTATCGTGTTCTTTATCCTAACAAGTGGATATAGAACCGAAATACTGATGAAAAATATGTTATAACGCCTAAAAATTAGACTGTTCTATATCCATTTATTTCCATTCTCCATCTCTTTCTTTCTCACATTTGATGTATATATCCGTGTTTATATTTGAGGCGCTTGATTTAGGCGCGCAAATTACAACACTGAACGTTCTTTCGTCAAATTGGTAGTTTATGTTTACATTCGGCTTTCAACTTGTTTTGTATTTTATCTAGGTATTTCCAATGTTTTACAAAACAGCAGCATTGGTGTACTAAAGTTCTAATTTCAAAGTGAGTTTTTAAAGTGTTTTTTAGTGATGAATGTCCCAAAATATGCAGGGTAAGTGTTATTTTTATTTCCTGTAATATTTCCACCTGGCTCCTAGGAATCCTAACCTCACTTAGAATAGGTACTCTAGAAGCTTGCTGTCGTTTTAATTACCAATGTATATTAAGAATTAATTTATAAAATTATAATTTAATAATAATTAAGTAAGAAATTACCAATAATATTGCAACAGCAACTTTAACGTCCCTGATTTGTTTTTTAATTTCTTAAAATCCTTAGCTCTCAAGTTGTGATTTTATCAATTCCCATTAATGTGTTTTCTTTAATTTTTTACATGCTCCGTGTTTGAGTTTTTGGCACATCAAACCCTAATAATATGTAATAAAAAAAGTGACTACTGCATTGTAATTTGAAATTTTTACTCTGTATAACTAAATATTTATTTGACAGAGATCTCGACAGAGATGTAGAGTCTTGTGCTAGTCAGATAAGTTCTCCAGCACCAGAAAAACCATCTGAGTGTCCTAGTGAAGTTTGGAAGTAAGTTTCAAGCATTAAAATAATTTACGAAATTACGACGTTATAATTTCTTTTGGTTGCAGTTCCCTAATAAATATATTGGACCAGAAAGATGACTTTGAAATGCCAGTTAATCTTGACTCATAAGTGTTTTTTTTAATTAATTTGTGAACAATAATTTTTTTTGGGTATTGAACCCAAACTAACCCAAACCTTATTTACAGGGGAACCATAGGAGATCGCCAAGATAAAGAGAATTTGGATATAATAGACATCAACGAAAATGGAGAAGAATCAATATTGAACCGGAATAATGATGACCAAATGAAGGAGTACTGTGTTAATGGAAATGACAAAGAAACTGATGAACAAGGCGACGCTGCAAGGATTAAACCTAATATAATAAATATCAACAAAAGTGAAGAAGAGTCAATAATGAACATAAATAATGGTAATGATGACCCAACGAAGGAGAACTATAATAATGAGACTTACAAAGATACGGATGAACAAAGGGATGCTGCAACGACTACATCCACGAGAAAGCGCAAAAGAGAACCAAAAAATTGGAAACAGAACATTAGGAAAAGAAAGCGTCAACATGGGGAGAAGTATATAAACGTAAAAGGACAAACAGTGGCTGCCAAGACAGTACGAGACTCTGCATGTACAAAGAAGTGCTACTTCAAGTGTAATGAGAAAATTGTGCCTGAAGAGACAGAGAATATAAATAGAACATTTTGGTCCCTTGACGACGACAAGAAAAACCACTATTACTCCAAACATATCAGAAGGTATCATGCATTACGGAAGAGGACTAAAGCCGAGACAAGCAAAAAGGCCTTTTCCTATGAATATTTCTTTTACGTGCAGGGCGTAAAAATTAAGGTTTGCCAAGAGTTTTTCTTGAATACCCTCAACATTAGTAAAAGAAGAGTATATTATTTCTTTAAAAAAGTGCAAGATCCCGAAAGCAATGTTCCCCGATCCCCTCTTATCGGAAAACATAAGAAGACAACAGAAAGTTCGGGAACACATATTATCATTTCCTGTTGTCCCGTCCCACTACTGTCGGGCCAATTCGTCAAAGCAATATCTGGAAAAAGACCTAAATATCCACAGGATGTACGATTTATATAAAGTGACGGTGGATAATCCAGTCAAGTTCCATCTATATAGTTCAATTTTTAACAGGGAGTTTAATATTAGCTTTTTCAAGGCCAAGAAAGACTTGTGTGATAAATGTGAAGCCTTTAAAGCAACAAAAGAACCAAGTGCTGAAGAAATATTAGAAAATGAAGAACATCTACGGAGAAAAAAAATTGGTCATAATGAGAGAAATAGAGACCGTGATGCCTACGTGAATAATAACAATGTCGGAGTGGTTAGTTTTGATATCCAAAACACTTTCTCGTTGCCCAAAGCAAATATCAGTAATTTTTATTATCGAATGAAGCTTTCTTGTTACAATTTAACAGCTCACTTAGACAAAACCAAAGTGGTTTATAACGCTATTTGGCATGAAATGATATGTGGACGAGCAGGAGTTCATATTGCCAATGCTGTAATAAAAATTCTTAAAAGAATTGTTAATGATAATCCACCGTTGGAACGGATAATACTCTGGTCTGATAGCTGTGTTCCGCAAAATCGAAATTCGATTTTGTCATTTGCATTACAAAATTTCTTGAAATCCACTGACTCTGGAAACCTAGCTGTGATTGAACAAAAGTTTGGTGAGCCTGGGCATGGAAATATCCAAGAAATTGATGCAGCCCATAGCTGCATCGAGCGATACTTAAGAAATTTGGAAATCTGGTCACCTATAACCCTAATTAGGCTACTTCTGAAAATACCCAACACGTGGAAATTGAAGTTTGTTATTTTGCAAATGACAATGACTGACTATAAAAATTATCAGGTAGTATCCAGTGGATACAGTTACAACCAGATACCTTATACCAAGGTAAAACATATTATATACGATAAATCTTCCCTATTTTATTTAAAATATAGAACATCTTTTGAGGGCGAACTATCTGAAGTTTTACTTACTCCAATTAGGAAGAGAAGAAGTGGCAATAATTCAGAATTTCCAGAGGTGCCCGCAATCAAAGTCGGGGTGAAAATTTCAGAGGTCAAAAGAAACCATTTGTTAGAAATGATGTCTTACATGCCAGAAGAGGATAGGGCATTTTTAAATGCTTATCTGAAGCCAGAAGAACACCCCATGGTTGATAATGCAAATAAAAAAGGACAAAACATAAAGTCAGCTATTAAAAGAAAATTTCAAAATAGAAAATAAAAGAAGAAATAAATAAGAAAGAAAAAACAAAAACTAAATATTTTAAGTAAAGTTTTAAAAAATATTTCTCATGTTTGTATTTATAAGCATCTGTTTATTTTTATTATAGTTTTTTTAATAAGCAGACAAAAAAGTTATAACTTTTTTTCTTCTTTTTCTAAAGTGCTTAAGTGAATAAAGTTTTCGTTTATTTGTGTTTTCTAAGCTAAATAATATTTTGTAATATAAAATAAATCAGGATGTAATTAGTATTATACTATTCTATATCCCTTTATTATGTTCTATATCCCTAAAATCTTCTTAATGTACAGCTACTATGCGATTTTGCTCTATATCCAAAATTAAAATCATGAATATTTTTTAAATAAAGCATCTGAAAGTAAAATAAATACACACGTTTAAAACACTAATACATTGCCTTTACTGTGTATGTGTAATAAAACGATTTTCTTATATAATATTCACGGTTATCAAGTTTCAGCTTCAAACCTTGTTTTCTCAGTTTAATCGAAATGGTCTATAGAACAACCTAATTCTAGGGTGACGTCATGCCAATTAAAAAGTGGGCCGGGGTAATAACTTCAAGGTCATTAGGATCGGATGTAAAAGGAATCATAGGTCTCGAATTTAAAATGGCCTCAATCTGAGAAACAAGAGTATAAAATTCCTCATAATTTAATAAAGTGCCATTTAAGACACGCTTTAGATAATGTTTACACGATTTTAGCGCGCAGCTTCGTGCAAACCTCCGAAGTTTGGTGAACGTGCCGGGATAAAATGCCATGTGATTTTGGAATGGATCAAATAATTTTGAAATTCATTAGTTTTAACTAATTTTTGAATTGAAATCAATTCACTATTGCATCCCACAGAGTTAGTCGCGTTTTTAGACACTACATCGGTACAAAACCCTCGTCGTGAAACGAATCTTTTTAACAAGCTTAAAAAACCTTCGCTGGTTAAGTCTGATATAACTTCAATGTGTACAGCCTTTGTCGCGAGGCACACGAATACACACATATATCCCTTTATTACTTTATTAGTTCGAGTTTTACTAGCCTTAAGTTCAAAAGGTCCAGCATAATCAATAGCGACGTTTGGAAATGGTCGAGATGCAGTTATTCGCGCTTTTGGAAGATCATGTGATATTTCCGACATATGTCCGAGATCTAAATATTCTTGCATGAAGTCTTTATATAACCTTTCGAGTTCAGAGTTTTTTGCTAAACGTCTTTCAATTGCGTACAGCCTATTAAGTGTCGTTTGCTCGGATTCACCAAGATCGCGAAAATTATTTTTTAAAGGAAGTTTTACCACAAATCTACCATTATCGTTTCTAGTCGTGGTTTCCGTAAAATAATTTTCACATTCAAGCTCTTCTTTAGTCATAAGTGACCGAGGATTTAAATTTACCTTTTCTATTAACCAAAATTTTTCGATAGTTTTATTTAAAGTATTTTGAGATAAAAGACAATTTGATAACATTACTTCGGATTTCCCTACGATGCCTTTTCCGCAAAGCACTTGACCAGCAATCACCCAGCCAAAAACGGTTTTTTGCAAAACAGGGAGGTTTTTTCCCAATTTTATTTGTCCTATACAAAGGAGCTCAAAAAATACTTCACATCCCAAAAGCATATCTATATCAGACGGAATAATAAAACCCGGATCCGCTAATGGCAATTCCGCCAGAATATTTAACAAAGAAGTGTCGAATTCCTTCTGAGGGCACCTTTCTGAGATGGTAGGTAAAACTAAAAATTTTAATTTATTTTTATAATTACTTTGTCGAGATGAAAATTTTATTTCTACGCGTTCAGAAATATTGGTTTTGGTTTGGTTTATTTCAATAACCGGAAAACTAACCTTTGATACTTCTAAATTTAGTTTTTTGACCATATTTGAAGTCACAAAATTTGTTTGTGAGGCACAATCCAATAAAACTCTACAAAGTATTGGTTTATTATCCCTATCATATGTAGTGATTATAGCCGTAGAAAGCAAAATAAAATTATTAAATGAATTTTGACAGGTAATTGACAAAATTGGAGCGGTACATTCAGATGTATCAATTTGTTTGTTTGATTTAATAATATTTTCCGTTTCTGACAAAAATGCCTGCCTTGAAGGAACATTTTTATCATCGCTTTTCGGTATGTCTTTATCAGTTGGAATATCTGGTTTAGATTGTTTAACACTTTGATTTGTTTGTTCGAGAGATTGATGTAGTAAAGTTGCGTGATGTTGCTTACAAATTTTACAACCTGCTGATCTACACTCAACAGCCTTATGCCCATACCGAAGGCAATTTGTACATAAATTTAAATTTCTTGCTTGCTTAACTCGATCTGATATGGAAAGTTGCTTAAATTTATCACAAAAATAAATAAAGTGTTGTTCTTTGCAATGTGGACATTTCGGACGATATTTAGTTTCATTAGTTGCTAAAAATGCACGTGAGTCAAATGATTTTTTATGCTGGTTGGGGTAAGAGTAATGGTTAGTTAGTTTCGTGTCTAAAGCTTCCAAAATTTGGCAACGTTGCGTTAAAAATTCATTAAAATCGTTGATTTTTGGTAATTGTATATTTTTACAATAAACTTCCCATTCTCCTTTTGAGTTATTATCTAATTTGGAAACTAAAATATAAATTAAAATCGCACTCCACTCTTTAACATTTTCACCTAAGGATTCGAGGGACCGATAACTTTTAAAGAACGTATTTGAAAGTTCACGAAGTAGACTATGAGATTCTTTATTTATGTTTGGAATTTCCAAAATTTGCTTAATATGCGAATTAATAATAATTTTTTTATTATCGTATCTTTTTTCCAGCAAATCCCACGCAATTTTGTAGTTTTGATCCGTGGCCTGTAAAGATGCTAATAAATTTTTAGCTTCGCCCTTCAGAGCACCTTCTAAATAAAAGAATTTCGTTACATCGGGTAATGAATTATTATTATGTATGATCGCTTTAAACATATCTCTGAATCGTTCCCATTCTCCGTAATTACCCGAAAATTCTGGTAGCTTAAGCATCGGTAATTTAGCAGGTAAAACAGGCAACGTTGTATTTTCTGACATTACGTTTGCATCGAGGTCGTTTCTACGCGCACCACGCGCCCGGGAATCGAATGAAGCGGCCACTGGCGGCTCCGCATAACTTTCCATGGTCATAGGATGAGTGAGTTTATCACGCCAATAGCAATCGATAATCCCTTTCGCAGATGCCATTAAATCATAAAATCGAGTTTCGAACGCTTCTCGTTCTTTATATGAATCATTTTCGTTATAGTTTTCGGGAAAATCGCTGAGTAATAATTCCTCAAATTGAGTTTGTACGTTTTGAAATTTGTCTAAAATGGATTTTATATTTTCAAAGCGTATAACTAACGATTCAATCGGTTGATTTTCAACTTCAAACTTAGTTAAAAATGTTTGAAAACGCGTCAATTCGGCCTTTAATTGAGCTCTCCTATTTTTAATTCGTTTCAAATCGTATTCGGGATCGCTATCTTCTACGTCTGTCATTTTTGAAATTTAAAATAAACAAATATTTGTAACAACGGCTATTATTGAAAGTAATTTATTTTTATTGTTCTAAGTTTGAGTTTTTACGATTTTACGAGATGCAATTTATTATTATTTTTTTAATATATTTTTAAAACAATAAAAGAAAATGTTTGCGATGTAAACGTGATCACTTACCGGCTAAACACGTGATAGCGAGATTATTGTAGGCTGCAATAATGAATACCTATTTGGAAATTTTATCCAAAGGGTAAAAAGGGATATAAAATAAACACAGTATTATATTTATTCGAGATAAACCAAAAAATTTGGTATTACTACGACTACAGTATATTTAAAGCAAAATTATATCGTGTAAAATCAATGTAAAATCCTTGTTTTGTCTATCAAATATATGCGAGAAATTATTCGTGAGAACAACAGTTTTAAGCGTGATTTTTTTTTGAGAATAAACGAGATTAATATATATTTTTTTTAACGATACGAGCAATTAAGTAATTTTTTTTATAACGAGAACTAGCTTGGTATTTACACCCAATTTCGTGAGATCGTGAAGTTTTTCGAGAATAAACGAGATTGTTATTTGTTTAATATAACGAGATAGGAGCAATAAGTACTTTTTATAACGAGAACTAGCTTGGTATTTACACCCAATTTCGTGAAATCGTGAAGTTTTTCGAGAATAAACGAGATCAATATTTGTTTGATATAACGAGATAGGAGCAATAAGTACTTTTTATAACGAGAACTAGCTTGGTATTTACACCCAATTTCGTGAGATCGTGAAGTTTTTCGAGAATAAACGAGATTGTTATTTGTTTAATATAACGAGATACGAGCAATAAGTACTTTTTATGACGAGAACTAGCTTGGTATTTACACCCACTTTCGTGAAATCGTGAAGTTTGAGAAACTAAAAATTCGAGAAGTAATAAAATATCGTGGCAATTTTAAATAAGAACCTATTTTTCGAGGTTTGATAGGCAAAACTTTTAGGATAAATAAAATAATATGGAAAGAACTAACCTTATATCATCGTTTGATCGTGGTTGCTAACGGTAGCTATTTTTGTCGTTTGTAGCTGGCCGTGTTCGTGGTGTCCGGGAACCATGCAATTTTCGCTTTGGAATCTTGTTGTTTTTAAACATCCATATTTTGCTGATATCGGGCGATGAAGGACCAATGTTAGGATCGTGTTTCCTCAATTAATTTCTTAGGGAAATTTAAACACGACTAATTTTTAACGTGATTTATTGAGAGCATACTAATATTGTCTCATTATACAGAAGAAGCGAGAATAGAGAGAGGGAGCCACACACACTGTGTTCCTTTACTAGCGAATTTGGCTGTGTTGCCAATGTGAACCTAATTCTAACCATTCCAAATAAAATTAACAAATCTTAACATACACAATCGAATCCTGCATTTTCACGAAGATAGTAAAATAACTGAATAATACTGTTGATGGAAATTATAAGACTTCTAATAAATTTAATTTTTTTGGTAACATTTTTATGATTTTAGTCTCGAATTTCAAGATTTTTAAAGAAGGTCAAACAATCCATTAGAAACTCTAATTGAAATGAGTTTGCTTTAAAGGCAATATTATATTTTTTTGGGGAAAAGGTTTGTGAAAATTTAAAATATCAAATAATTGATCTACTCTATTAACAAATTCAGCAGTTTCTGTCGCTTCATCGGAAAGGGAACCAAATCTAATATAAACACTTATACCTACATGGACTGAGTAACTAAATACTTGGGTGGCAAGTTTGACCTTCATTTTTTGAAAACCAGTCGGGTAAATATGAGAATCCGTTAATTTATGTGCTGCTTTGACAGGAAATTTTTTTATCTAACTCATAGAAGTATTTAATATATTGCCACGAAATTTTTTTACCATTAATATAAAAGTCATATATCATCAACATATTTCTCATCGCTTTTATAATATGTGGCACATCAAAGATGAAAAAGAGATATTGGTTTTCTAAATAAAAACCAGTATTATCTGGAGATATCTTTAAAATATTTGACAATTTGATATTGTTGTACCCCACATGACAAGTAATTCCGCAAACATTTAACCCCACATTTTTTAATTTTTGCACAGCTTCATTTAATAGTTTATGTAATAAATTAGCGTTACAAGAAGTATGGCATAAAAAATAGGCTATCGGCTGTTTCCACTTCGAATAAATACCTCTGACCATAAATACACAGGCAGTTAAAGTTGGTTTAAAAATTTTCTCCCCTGTATCACCCATTGCTAGCCCAATGATGCAATCTTGATTTCGTTCATAAAATAAATTGGCTTTTATAGACATTTCATCAAAGCACAATAAGCAATATTTACTTTGGGGTTGAAAACTGTCAACCTTTTTTTTAATAAAATGAAGAACTCGGGATTATCTAATCCGGGTCCTATCTTAACTGATCTTATTTCTTTTAGCAAAGTGTTAGGCAAGGGAAGGCTATATTTAGACATTAAATATTTTTTATACACTCCGGGACCAGCAAAATATATTGGTAGACATTCATTTTTAAACTCCTTGCTGTAACGTCTACCCTTTGGGTGTTTATGCCCCTGTGATACTTGCATATTAATACATTTTGCAGTATCCGGATTGCAAAATTTGGATGTTAAAGACATATATTGCTCCAAAGATATATTGTCCAATTCATTAATTCTTTGACTTTCAAGTACCTGAACCCTTTGTCTTAAATATTTGTTTTCGGCAGTAAGGGACTTGATTTGTTGCCTGTACTTATTCTTCCTTGGGCTATCAAAGGGTAAACTGGCTGACGTTTGGGTAGATGTTGGAGATGTTAGAGTAGGACTAATTGTAATTGGACTGACGACGATCTCATGCTGAACCTCGGTTTCAACTACATTTGTCTGGTCAGCTGCAAAAATACATTTTAATTAGCCATTAAATAACAACTTTGGTTAATATGTAGTTTTAAGAAAAGAACAATTTATTTGGTTAACAACTGGAGATTTTTTATGCATGGTTGACCAAAAGCTTAAACAATACTTGATTTGTACAAATAACATATAATTGTCAGCTCATTTTAAAAAATTGATGCTATTAGCCGTTACTATGTGGTAATTAATCATCATGAACACTGATAAATAAAACTTCTGTTTTTTACCAATAAAATATATTAACAATTGCGACTGCTGTTTCAACTCACAAAGTCATTTTCAAAGAAATATTTCTTACAGACTAAAATATCAACAAAATAAAGTGATTTGTATCCTTAAGTGGTAAATATATTCTTTGGAAATGGCGGAGCAATAGCAGTTTATTACGGTTTGGCGGCAGTAGATAGCGTGGCAAATTCAAGTTCGGTTTGGTCATTAAGCAGATGTACATTATTATTTTTATTGCCTTTGTATATTTCTAGGTATAATTTAATATTTAATTTTCTGGAATCCCTAGAAATATACAAAGGCAATAAAAATAATAATGTACATCTGCTTAATGATCAAACCGAACTTGTATTTTCCACGCTATTTACTGTCGCCAAACCGTAATAAACTATTAATTGCTTCGCCGCTTCCAGAACATATATTGACCACTTAGGGTTACAAATCACTTTATTTTGTACTGATATTTTAGTCTGTAAGAAATATTTCTTTGAAAATGACTCTGTGAGTTGAAACTGCTGTCACAATTGTTAATATATTTTAGTGGTAAAAAACATAGTAGTTTTACTTAACATTTTAAAAAGCTAAAAAAAAGTCATAGTTTCAAAAAACTGGGAAATATCGAAATTGAATATAGAAGATTCAAGTTTATTTTGAATTAAAATATTATTATTTTTATTACCTGGATAAATTAATGCAGGTGGATTCCCTTCTGAAACTAATACTATATCATCTAGAACTTGTATTCCTCTACTCTAGATCGTTCCAAAGGCGGTGCACTATACGAATGGTCAGTTCTGGAAGTTCCCTCAAGAGATGGGAATAGGGTGGGAACTGCAGTGGCTAATAATCGTGCATGCAAGTGACTCGTGAACATCCTCTCTTCAAAATGGTCTTCACATAACGAGTAACTTTTATATAAATTGTTTACTTTGCCAAGCAGGTCTTCTCGATTGGCTTTTAGTGCCCATATTCTGGCTCTGTAAATAAATAATAACATTTTTAAACCATGCTTACTACATTTGACTACAATAAATAGTCTAGTATAATATTTTGTTTTGCGAAAATAAGAATATTTTGCAAAGGAATACGTTTACCTAATAAAAGTGTTCACCATTGACTTAGAAACAACAAAATAATAAACTTGACAATGATTTTGGTTTGAATTAGTTTTGGAATGTCTTAAAAAGATAAACAAAAAAGCAAGTATGTTTGTAATAAATTTTATTAAAAACAAAATAGGCTCATACTAAATAAAAAGGCCTTTAAAATGATGTATTACACGACCCCTTGTTCCATCTTAAAATTTTAGGGTGGTAGCCCTAGGGTTTAAAGTAGCACCATCTTTTTTTTTGTAAAAAACCTTTCCCCTCAATAAATTTGTTGGCGTGTTTCGGCAAAATTCACATATACGTGAGTGGTAAGTTTTAAGATAAACACCCTTTATATATATATATATATATATATATATATATATATATATATATATATATATATATATATATATATATATATATACAATTAAGTATTAAAATTGGTTTTAATTCGAGCGCCCCAAAAAATCTCCGTAAACCAAATTTGGACAAAATGGGAGTTGCGGACACTTTCTAGACAATTACCAAAAGTTTAATTTTTACTAAAATATGCAAAAAAAATTGTTTAAGTACTTACCGGTTAGCATCCTTAGGAAAACTAAAGAATTTCTTCTTTGAGTTCTAACCTTTATTAAAACAGTTTCGCACTGCCCAAACATGATGATGTCCTAATGGTTTTTTGTCACTCATTTTACCGAAGTGTAAAAAATAAAAATAAAACGCAATGTTCAAAACGATCAAATAAAACACACAAAAATTATACCTACGGCTATATGGAGGCTAAACGTACAATAATACCAAAAGTTCTCCCGACTGCACGTCAAAGAAATCTTTTCCCGGGCAGGGCGGAGCATAAAGCCTGCGCGACGAGATCGGCGCTAACCGTTCCCGCCAAGAGAGTGTTACAGCTGTAAGTAAGCTGTGTTAAGACTATGTGGCAGATAATTAATAACTTTCGTGGGAAGTCAAAGCTTGTTCCCATTTTTAAAAAAGGAGATAGAAACAGCCCTTCAAATTACTATGCTTCCTATATTTTCAAAAATATTTGATAAATGCATGGCGATTAGGGTGGCAGCTTTCTTTGAGAGAAATAAACTTTTCTCTGGCCTTCAGTTTGGTTTTCGGCATAACCTTAACACAGTGTTAGACATTCTTAATCTTGTAAACCATTTAATGGATGCCTTTGAAAACAAGGAATATAATGCCACAGTTTTCTATGATCTAACCAAAGCATTCAACTGTGTCACTTATAGTCTGCTTCTCCGTAAATTAGAACTATATAACTTCCACGCTAATAGTGTACAATTTTTATAATATTATTTGGAGGGCAGATCCCAAGTCGTCAGGGTGGGGGGTGTCTCGTCTGAGAGGAGAGAGATTGGTATGGGTGTTCCGCAGGGATCGATAATGGGGTCATTACTCTTTTTAATATTTATTAATGATCTACCCTCAGTTGATCCATCCACTGCGTTTACTCTCTTTGCGGATGATACGTCTCTTTCCAGGAGTGGGGAGATACTTAAGGAGAGTGTTAAGGGGCTGGCTGTGGCACGGTCTAATGTTGAGGAATGGTTCGGGGCGAACGGGCTGCTACTTAATAATGACAAGACCCATACTATGGTTTCTTCAATGCGCAATCTTTCGGGTCAGCCGCAGTGTCTGGAGTAGCAGTAGAGTATTGACAACAAATTAAAGTTTGATGCTCATGTAGATTACGCGAGTGGACGACAAGCAAAGGGTGCCTTTGCATTGCGAGGATTGAGTTGCTCTGTATCGGCTGATGTGCTTAGGACTGCGTATTATGCTCTGGTACACTCGGTGCTTTCATACGCGGTGGTTGTGTGGGGTCATTCCTGTCAGGCAGGCCGAGTTTTTGGCCTTTAGAGAAAGGCACTAAGAACGATGGCGGGCTTATCCTATCGGGAGGACTGCAGAAGTGCCTTTAAATCTCTCAAAATTTTAACGTTTCCATGTGTGTATATGCTTGAAAATCTGCTGTATGTAAGGAAACATGAAGATAAGTACAAGTCTCATAGTGAGCTGCACGAGTACAACACGCGCAATAAAGAAAGCTTGGCAGTGGTATATCGTAGGCTTAAAAGATGCCAAAATGGTCCAGAATTTGTTGCTATAAAGCTATATAACAAAATTCCTTAAAACATCAAATCTTTACCACTTGCACAATTGAAACAAAAGATTAAGAGTTTCCTTGTGGGCCAGGCTTTTTATTCTGTTCAAGAATTTTTAGACTGTAACGTTTTAATTTTTTAAAGCTTTGTTTTTAAGTATTTTAATGTCTCAATGTTTAATTAGTGTTTTTGTGAATTATACTTTTTAATCCGTATTTTATTTAGTGTAGGTTTTTAGCTCTTATGTTTTAATATATATATATATATATATATATATATATATATATATATATATATATATATATATATATATATATATATATATATATATATATATATATATATATATGAATATACAAACATGAAATAAACTATCTATCTATCTATCAAATATTGTTGAACGCCAAGCCGCCGCTTGTTTATACAGGTGGCAATTTTCAGTCGCCAGTTTGCAAGTGTTAGTCACCAGTAAGGTACGTTCGTTTGTTTATCTTATATTTCTTACTAAAATTGTACTACACGATCGTAAGAATTGCATGCTAAGATGTTTATAAAATGTGGTAGTGTTTTTTTTGTATGTAGCTGATTCATATTTTAATAGAATTTATGTAGTTTTAAGGCAATATTAGTTCGTAGGGGATATGTAAAAAATTGTTTATTTTTTTGTAACCATGTTGCTAAGACGGGAAAAAAGCGTTTTCTAAAATGGGATATCTCGTTTTATCTACACAGTAGCCTTAAGCTTTTAGATTTTAAATAAGTATATATTTTTTAGATACTTAAAATGCTACCAAAGCCGAAATATCTGAGAAAGACTACTTTTCAAGCATGGTCGGAGGAACAAATGTCTGCGGCTATAGCACTTATAGAGTCGGGGCAGTGTGGTTATATGAAAGCGGCAAAAGATTGTGGAGTACCCAAATCTACATTAGAAAGGCGAGTAAAAGGGAAAAATAAAATAAAAAAGGGTAGTCTAAAAGGTCTAGGAAGTAGGTTGATCACAATTCCACCGGAATTGAAACAAGACCTTGTAACATACGTAAAACATATGGAATCGATGTTGTTTGGACTTACCGCAACGTCAGTTCGACAACTAGCATTTGAGTTGGCCGAAAAAAATAACCTACCTCATTTTTTTAATAAATATAATAAGGCAGCAGGCTGGGCTTGGTTAGGATCTTTTATGGAGAGAAACAATTTTTTACTCTAGGGTACCCGAGGCTACCTCAGCAGTACGGGCAACTGCTTTTAACAAGAATAATGTTAACAATTTTTTCAATCTCTTAGAAACAGTTCAAGATCAACATCATTTTAAATCCTCACAAATATTTAACGGCGACGAAACCGGTATAACTACCGTCCAAGGGAAACAATCAAAAATTATAGCCATGCAGGGAAGAAAGCAGGTCGGAGCTCTTACCTCAGCTGAACGTGGAACTCTATGTACCGCAGTGATTTGCATGAATGCAGCAGGTTATTTCATTTCACCAATGATAGTGTTTCTCCGTGCCCGAATGAAGCAAGAATTCGGAATTGGTGCTCCACCGGAAACATTAATTGCTTGTGAGCCTTCAGGATGGATGAATATTTCGCTGTTTGAAAAGTGGTTTGACCATTTTATTAAATATTCTTATGCATCTAAGGATAATCCAACCTTGCTAATATTAGAAGTCACACACCCAGAATCTTGGAGTGATAATCAAAGCTGGAGAAAATGGAGTTACGATTATATGTATTCCGCCACACTGCACACTTAGAATGCAACCCTTAGATGTATGCTTCATGGGTCCACTTTCAACGTTCTATAGTCAAGAGCAAAATACCTACCTTAGAAATAATCCAAGCAGAGTTTCTATTTACAATGTGGCTGAGCTTTTTGGTAAAGCGTATCTCAAAGCTGCGACACCTCTTAATGCAATGAGTGGTTTTAAAAAGACAGGGATATTTCCTACAGATCGTCATGTTTTTACAAAAGAAATGTTTGCAGCAGCCTTGCCAACTGATTTTCCCCTGCCAGCAGCATCAACACAAATTACTGAAACACCGGAAATAACTGCAAGTAGTGAAGTTACGCCACAAGCCGAAAACAATTCAAACTTACAGAATTCTGAAAGGCCACAGCAAGAACGATTTGAAAGAACACCTTCTCCACAACCTTCCACATCAGGCTTACAACAGACATTTCAAAGCACAAAGCACAATATGGATTCCGTCACAGTAGATCCACAGCTGATCTTCTTTCCTTTGTCTCACACAACTGGAACAAGTCCCTTGAGTTTCTTGGTGAATCCCAGATCGTTGCTCTTGACATATCCAAAGCTTTCGATCAGGTCTGGCATGATGGGCTTCTTAACAAACTTCCTTCTTAAGGTCTTCCACCTAAGCTTTGCTCTTGGCTTTCCAGTTTCCTTTCTAATCGACATATATCAGTTAGTGTAGATGGTCATTCCTCCAGCTTCTACCAAATTAATACTGGGGTACCCCAGGGCTCAGTGCTGGCACCCACGCTGTTTCTTCCACACATTAACGATCTTCTCTCTTCCACAATCAATCCCATTCATAGTTTTGTTGACGATAGTACCCTCCACTGTATTCAATTTCTTAAGCCACCGTGTAATCCTGATTTCGAAAACAAGCGCAGGTCAATGCAGATATCTCTTTCACAAGACCTCAAACTTATCTTGGATTGGGGCGCCAAAAATCTTGTTCATTTTTAATGCCCGAAAACAGTCATGTTCGCTGTTGCGGAAAAAGTCTGCAAATGCTCATCCCTTACATATGAGCGGCCAAGTTCTGCAGAACAAAGAGTCGTTTAATCTAGTCGGCGTTACTTTTGAGAATGACCTCAACTGGCACAAACATATTTTATCCATAGCTTCGGCAGCTTCAAAAAAGATTGGATTTCTCTTCCGAGCCAGAAAATATTTCTCTTCTTCCAATCTGTACACTCTGTATGTATCCCAAATCAGATCCTCTTTAGAATATTGTTCTCATGTCTGGGGAATGGCGTCCCCTACAACACTTAGCATTCTGGACTCCATTCAAAGAAGAGCCGTTCGTCTTATTAATGATCCAACGCTCACACTTCCTCTTCTTGCCCACCGTCGAGCTGTAGGGGATCTGTCGCTCTTCTATAGGTATTTTCACGGCTTCTGCTCAGAGGAGTTTGGCCAGTATAATTCCTTCTCTGGCAGCTCCCAACAGAGCAACAGTGCAACTTTTATGCATCCTTTTACAGTTCATTTAAAGAGGCCCCAACTTCCCGCCTTCTTGTTCCTTCATCCCTAGAGTGTCAAGACTATGGAACCTGCTGCCCGCAAAGTTTTCCTTCTCCTCCCAATCTCCAAAAATTTAAGTCCCGTGTGAACAAACTCCCTCTCACTACACTGAAGACACCCACGGTACGTTAGTACTCAAGCATCAGCCTTCGTGGACTGTCCCAAGATAAAAAAAAAGAAACTTCTTTACTACAACTTCCCATGTCAGATATACAATAAATACCTCGAGACACATATATCAGTCCAGAAGCTTTGAGAAGAAATTATCCGAAAATGAACAGAAAAAAAGAATCCGGGAAGCTGGACGGATAAAAAAAAATCTAAACCAACCAACCAAATCCATTGAAGGAAAATACGCATACAAAAAAGGAAAAGCAAAAGGAAAGAGCGTAAAGGTTAAATTTATTGACAATAATGAATCCAATGAACAAGAGTCTGATCCGGAATGTTTTTATTGTGGAAACAGTTACTATTTAAGCAAAAAGGGGGACGGATGGATCAAATGCAACCAGTGTCTCAGATGGGTTCATGAAGCATGTGCGGGAGCAGAAGATAATGAAGATGATTTCTTATGTGACAAATGCCAATATTAAGTTTTAAACGTCTTAGCTAAT
This sequence comes from Listronotus oregonensis, assembly GCA_019359885.1. NCBI lineage: Eukaryota > Metazoa > Arthropoda > Insecta > Coleoptera > Curculionidae > Listronotus > Listronotus oregonensis. The sequence goes on from JAHBCN010002056.1 coordinate 94,356, forward strand.
TTAACTATATAATCCCCTTGTGTTTTTCATATTTTAAAATAATTCCGGTTAAGAATATTTCATGTCTTATTGCCCTTTAGATAGAACTAAAATTTCGCTGCTTAAATACGTATCCCGTTTTAGAATTTAACTGTTTTAAATCATCAAACTAGGTTTAAGAGTTTTCTGTTACCTCTAAGTTTTATCTATAAATAAGTTTTTGTCTAAATAAAAAACCTTTGGAAAACAATAATTTTGTGTCTATTTCGAAAATATCCCCATAAGTAAGATTGAGAAGTTATTGGGATTTTAAATCCCAGTTAAATTTTAGTTTGTAGCAAAATTGTCTTCATATATTTTTTTAACAAATTATTCAAATACTTCACCGTAAGCAATATAAGCAATATTAAAAAGTTATTTTACCGGTCTATTAGAAGGGTCTGGGTAGCAATGGGGGTGTCTAAATAAAGGGTCTACTTAAAACTCCCAGATAAATTTTAGTAAAGCAAAACTATCTTTATATATTTTTTAAGAAATTATTTAAAAAACGTCACCATAAGCAATATAGAAAAGTTCTTTTAGCGGTCTATTAGAGGGGTCTGGGTATCAACGAGGGTGTCAAAATGAAGGGAAAACATTTTACTTTGAAATCTTAGTTAAATTTTAGTGAAGCAAATTTGTCTTGATATATTTTTTAACAAATTATTCAAAAACGTCACCATAAGCAATATTGAAAAATTATTTTACTGGTTTATTAGAGGGGTCTGGGTATCAACAGGGGTATCCAAATAAAGGGAAAGCTTTCTACTTCGAATTCCCAGTTAAATTTTAGTGAAGCAAAATTGTCTTGATATATTTTTTTACAAATTAGTTTACAGGCCCGATAATGTAAAGATCGAACGCTGTAAGAACAACACCGATACGTCACGGTCTCATATGAACTGATATAAAACCGTGACGTATCGGTGTTGTTCTAACAGCGTTCGATCTCTACCATATGAACACGATTATTTTATTTAAAAAAAAAATTCTTAGAATTTTAGTTTCTATATGAAAAATTATTCCGGTTTAAAAAAAAATACATCAAAGTTTGTTTAATTTATCTGTTATTAAACATCCCCGCCTCCTATGGACCTTCGGCACTGTTCGGGTTTTTGTCCGACAACTTTTTTTCAGCTAACTTCACACCGCTTTTTCACCTTCTTAGACAAAAAACCCTTTAGCAAACTAACTTAAATTGGACGAAAAACCAATAAAAAGATGCACCTAACCAAAAAAACAGGCCCCAAAGAAAAATCACCGCTAGCATACAGAAACGAAACATCTCTCTGGGAATAAGGAAAAGGCCAAGACAATAAAGAACTTTAAATTTCAACCAGGTAAATAAGACTCTTAACTTTACATCCCATGCAAAATTGGTAAGATACCGAAGTGTTATGATCATAAGAGACTTTTGTTAACCGATTAGCATCTCAACAAAAAAATGCGGCAAGAATTCACCTAGAAAATTCTATAAAAAGCCACGAGCAATGGGGTTGTACCAAGGAAAAAAAATAATTTACAATATTTTGTTGTTCGATGCAAAATAAGATGGATAAAAAGAGCTGGTAAGCCTCAGTATCTCATTACAATTGAAATAAAGCTGATATAGGTGAGTGCATATCTCTTGACTTGATATAAGCCTTAATATTTAAAAGAAAGAAATACATTGCTAATGACGAAATCAAACTATTACATTGTATTAATTTGATTTTGGTTATGCGTAAGCTGTTTGTCCAAAGACAATAAATAAGAATACATTTCGCTTAAATTATTATTGTTTGTTCTTTTGTTTATGAAATTAGGTTCCTGTGTGATGAAAGTCATCTTGAAAAAGCCTCTTATGGTAGTTAAATTTGGTGGCTAGGGTCTTAATTGCATTATAATTCATTTTATGATTATATTTGTTAACATATTCAGCCAAAGCACAACTTTCAGGGTGCAATCAACAGTCACTCCTATGTGAGGTGATCCTGCTTGAAATTGGTCTGTGTATTTGACCTATGTATTTGCTATCGCATTCTTTGCAGGGGATACTGTAGACAACATCTGATTGGCAAGTTATTTGGGTTTTATCTGTTAATAGATCTTAACGTTAGCACTGCCTTATTGCATTTTAAGAACATTGTTAAAATTCAAAATTCTACCCAGTTTAGGTATGACATCCCTAATATAGGGTAAAAAGAATGTTACTTGTTAGTGGTTCTGGATCATTATTAGCACACTGAACGGGGGCATCCCTCTGGATTGGTGGTTGAGTTAAAGTATTAGATGGTACGATTAGTGTTTGTTGATTAGCCACCATTACTGCGTCAGGCTCGTCAGGAATGGACGATATGTGTTGTACAACAGATTTTTTAAAAAAAGATTTGGAATAAGAATTATCGACGAAAAGTTTAAATATAATATGTAGGTTCTTTCTATGGAAGAAACAGTTCGAAATTTTCAAGACTCTGTTTTCATTTGTTTAACCAAGTTCACTTTTGTAGAATGTTTATGGTATGAATTATAGTTTAGATATCTACCTGAACTAAAAGACTTTTTATACTAATCAATGACGATTTTGTTGTCCTGAGTTCTAATGAACGTAGTATCCAAAAAAGGTACTGATTGATTATCATCTTCTTTTTCTATTGTGAACTGTATGTAAGGGTCATAACTGCTAAAGTCTCTACTATCTCGACCCGGCCTCCCTTAGGTAGATCTAAGATAATGTCATCGACAATTTTTTTTTATAAAAGGTATATTAAAAGATAAACCTGCAATTACTATGTCCAACAAATCATCCATAACATAAGCCACTAATATTGGAGAGATTGATGCTTCCATCGGGGTACCAAAAGTCTGTTTAAAAATTTATTATCAAAAGAATGTAGGTGTTACCATCAACCCCAATAACTTGCAAACCAGATGTTGTCTACAGCATCCCCTGCCAAGAATGCGATAGCATATAGATAGATCAAACACAGAGACCAATTTTAATCAGGATGACCTCACACAGGAGTAACTGTAGATTGCACCCTGAACGTTGTGCTTTGGATAAACATGTTAACAAGTACAATTATCCCAACAACTTGCCAATCAAATCTTGTCTACAGCATCCCCTACCAAGAATGCGATAGCATATACATAGGTCAAACACAGAGACCAATTTAAAGCAGGATCACCTCACATAGGAGTGACTGTAGATTGCACCCTAAACATTGTGCTTTGGCTGAACATGTTAACAAATACAATCATAATATGAATTATAATGCAGTTAAGATCTTAGCCACCGAACGTAACTACCATAAGAGGCTTTTTCTGGAGATGACTTTTATCACACAGGAATCTAATCCCATGAACAAAAGAACAGACATTAATAATATAATTTACGCAAAATTTATTCTTGTTTATTGTCTTTGGACAAACAGCTCACACATAACCAAAATCAAATTCATTCAAGTTCAGATTAACACTAATTTGACTACACTATCAATTTAATAAAGCTCCGGTTAGCCATATCTTTGATTACTCCTAACCTTAGATTTTAATTTTCAACTGTCAAGTTTCACCTGTCGGTCATTAACAGCATGACCTAATGCCCTACAGTCCAAGTCAGCTCCCGAACTACATCACCGCAGCTTGGAGGGCAACAGCCCAACCAAACTGCGGGGATGAGGCACTGACGTCCACGTCGTGTAGGGTGGGCTTTTCGGTGCTGGTATTCTCGACATGTTGCGAGCTCCGCTACATGAGGGGATTGTCAGCATCGAGAAGGCAAACAGTGTCTAGCAGCTGCCCAAGCCAAGGTGGAACAGCGTAAGCCGAAGGCTGCGTGACTAAGGGGGTGCTTAGCCATTATTATGCGGACTCCGGGAACCTGGCGACACCCGGTTTAATGTAGCCTTCCCTTGGCATGCGGGGCTCTGCCAGGGGCGACCAATTTTTTTCGTTGCTACGGTTAGATGGGGCTCTGTGAGATATCGAGGTCAATATACCCAACAACAATGGCGAACTGGACAGCTACGTTACGGCTATCAATGATGCTATTGTTGGAACGTACAGAAGCGCCTGTTCCCTAAGGATGTACCATGATAATGGCGGCACCTCTGAGTTGTTAATGGCTACGCACTTTCCCGACTCCACTACCGTAGTATCAGCGGACTGGACAGAGGAAGAACACAAACCCTCCAATGAGGACTGGGAGGTTCCCAGACAGATAGTCAATGAGGAAAAAACAGGGTGGGTATTTTCCGGCTTCTTCCCCTTCAAATCACCAGGCCCTGACGGCATTTGTTAAGCCCTACTACAGTGGGGACTGGACACACTGATGCCGCACCTGGATGGGATCTTCAGGTCATGGCCTTGAGATACATTCCGAAGGCATGGAGAGAGGTTAGAGTTGTCTTCTTACCTACACCCGGGAGGATGGACTACTCCACCCCTAAATCCTACCGACCAATTAGCCTCTCCTCGTTTTCTATGAAAGAGGGTGGAGCGACTATTGGAAAGGTTCATCAGGGACGTGGTGCTCCAAGGCAGACCACTTCACCCAAATCAGCATGCGTACACCACAGGCAGATCAACTGATACGGCGCTTCACCTAGTGGCGGGTCGTATAGAAAGATCTCTGGACAACAAAGAGTCCACTTTGGGCGTAATAGTAAGCTAACATGAAACTCCCACTTGGAGAAAAGACTCAAGAAAGTATATATTTCCTATGAGCAGTGTCGCCGGACCATAGGCAGAACCTGGGGAATGTCACCTAGCGTTACCCTATAGATCTATACGGCCATCATAAGACCTATGCTAACCTACGGTGCTATTATCTGGGGGCAGAAAGCCCAGCATACGACAGTCATCCGAAAACTAGACCAAGTTCTGAGAATGGCTTGTCTCAACATCACTGGAGCCAGGAGAACAACACCAACTAGAGCCATGGAGGTAATCCTAAACCTCACACCCCTTGACATATTCATCAAGGAGGTTGTTGTGACGGTTATGCTGCGCCTCCGCCCTGTTGGTATAATGCCCGATGTAGGAGTTGGCGCACAGAGACGTGGCTTGGCGATTGAGGCGATAGGTTCGCTTCCACTCCTGCAAGCAAAAGTCGACTCTATTGCGCCATATTTTGCTTTTAACAAACCCTACAAAATCGACATCAAGGGAGAATCGAACATAAACGTGGAAGGTGTAATCAACATCTACACAGACGGTTCGAAAACAAAAGAAGGTACAGAATGTGGAATCTATTCTAGATCTCTAAACTTAAACATCAAATGGGCTATGGGTGAGTTGCCAAGTGTCCTCCAAACTGAGCTCACAGGCTATGGTTATAGCTGCAAAAGAAATAACCAGTAGGCACATCACTGATAAGGTCGTGCTTATCCATAAGGATTGCAGACAGGCACTACTAGCCCTGAGGAGACCATGCTACACCTCAGGTCTGGTACTAGAATGTCACCGTGCCCTTGCGGATGCTTCTAGCAGAACGTGGTCACCCTCTGCTGGACCAAAAGGGCACGCTCACTCCCAAGGCAACCGCATTGCTGACTCATTGGCCAAAAGGAAGGTGCCGGGAAAACTTTGGGCCCGCCTTTTAAGTCTGACAGGGTCTCGAT